>JABCKV010000362.1:0-14529 GCA_018282005.1 Asterophora parasitica | reverse complement strand
TATTGTAGATATAATGGGCATTTGGGCAGAGTATTTCCAGCATATCTTCTGAGATTATATTGATCTGTGCACCCAGTGTGAGTTTGCAAGCAGTGCCTGCAGGGGCCTTTGACCAGTCGCCCACTTTTCGCTGGCAGCTCTGGCTTCGCGCTCCTCCTGTAAGGTCTGTCGCGCAGCTTGGATAGCTTTGGTCAGTTCCCTTGCTCTGGGGGTGTGACACTGAGCAATGGGAAGGTTGATCTCTGCGACAGCTGGTGCTTGGACCGCTGGTGCAATAGGAGCTGGAGCAGCCAGATGGAGTGGTGGATCATCATCGTGCTTGCAAGGCGCAATAGGTTGACAAGGTAAGAGCCTAATGGGAGTGTTGGGGTTTGCTACCAGATCAACTTGTGCAACCAGATTGTTGTCTTTGTGAATAGGGAGACTACAGTGGCCAATTCCTTCCTCGAAGATGACATTGTAGCTGGTTACAACTGAACAAGTTGCATGGTCATATAATTTGTATCCGTTGTCTGAATAGCTGACCATGATGTATTTGATCGATCTGGGCTCAAGTTTAGATCTGATCAATTCTGTCGGTACCTTGGCATATGCGATGCAGCTGAATGGATGCAAATGTTCAACCCCCTGGTGTTTTACCGTGAAGCCCTCCTTTGGCACGACATCTGGATGGCCTGCAGATGGTATGTAGTTCCGGGTCTTGATAGCAGTGTCTGCAGCCTCAGCTCAGAGGCACATGGCAAGGCTGCTATCCACCAGCATGCAACGGACAGCATCGAAAATGGTATGTATGGTTCTTTCAGCTAGACCGTTCTGCGGATGGGTGTACGGCGTGCTGACCTCCAATGTAATTCCCTCTTCTGCACAGAAGTTGTACCATTTCTTGTTCAGCCACTCCCGACCCACATCAACCCAGCAGTACTTCAGTTTTTGACCCATGACCTGCTCAGACCATCGCACATATGCCTTGAATGCTGCTAAGGTGGAGTCAGCATCCTTCCTTGCCAGAGGTGTGCCCACAATGTTTGCAGTGCCTCCATCCACCTTGACCATTTCATATAGGGCTCTCCCAAGCAACATGACCATTGCTGGTCCCCAGCAGTTGATGTGGACATGCTCATTCGGTTTGGATTCTGGTGTAACCTCCCTGTCGTACGTGCGAGCAACATGCTTCCTGTAAATGCAGTCCTCACAAAGGCCTTTCAGCTCTATATCCCAGTATGTTTAGACCATCCACCAGTTTCTTCTGCACTAATGCCCTGATTGCTGTCACTCCAGCATGTCTGAAGCGACGGTGCCATACGTCCAGGTTTGCAGGTACTTCTTGTGACCTGGCGATCATGATCTTTGCTGGAGGGTGCAAGCCAAAACCATTGACAGCATACAGCCCATCGGACCCAGCGCCTTCCAGTATGACACACCCTTCAGGATCCTTGAAGATGGCTTTTCCACCAGCAAACACAATCAAGAACCCAGTGTGGTCAAATTTGCTGACAGGTCTGGGGTGTGGATAGCATTGCAAAAAAGCGGGTTGAACATCAATCCGCCCATGGTGATTGTTTTCTTGACTGTACCTCTTTCTACTATGCTAAAACGACTGTCCTGTGAAGCTGCCTGGCCATATGCGGGGGTTTTGAGAGTCTCATACTCTTCAAAATTGTCCCTTTCAATGAAGCAATGGTCGCTTGCTCCAGAATCTGTGAAGGTGGGTTTTGCACTGATTGTGGTGTGCATAATCCTCACATCTGGTGTATCCTCTGATTTGGACAGGGGCAGGCTCAAATAGGCATCCGCCATGGCTTGGTGTTTGGATTCAATGACATAATCCATTTGAGGCCAGAAGGATTCATCTCTTCAGCAAATAGAGCTGCAGGATGATAGTCATCGGTGAAGGTTGGATGATGGGCCAAGAGGGCATAGGTGATGTTTGTAGATGGGGAATTATTGGTGTTGGTGATGTGGGCTGTTGGCATTGATGAAGACACAGAGGTAGTGTTCGTTGACATGGAAGAAGTGGGTGTGGCGCTGTTGGTACGTCCCCGATTTCTAAAGTTAGGAGGGAATTGACCTTCCTTTCCTCCACCCTTCCAGTAGCAGTTCTCAATGGAATGACCACGTTGTCTGCAGTTTGAGTTTGTGCAGACGAGTGCCGGTTTCTGGGATTGGGTTCCACCAGAACTTCGAGCGGCAAGAGCAGTGGTCTTTGGTGCCACTGTTGCAGCCTGATCGACGAGATGGACCCAGTGCAGTGTAAGTCCTGCAATAGCTCCAGCTGATGTCTTTGTCCCGTGCTGAGCTGATATGATGGTGTTCCAGGACTCAGGCATGGATGCCATGAGAATGCTACAAAAAGTGGCATCGGAGATCTGTGCTCCCTTTTCAGAAGCGATATTCCACTTTGTATGCAAGTCCACAATGTGCTTCAGGAAATCAGTTCCATCAAGGTACTTCATGTTGCAGAGAGCGCTCCCAGCATTGACAGCTGCCAACTCCAAGGCCAACCCGTAAGTGTCAGCCAAGGCCTTCCATGTACTAGCTGTGTTACCACTCATCTTAATCCTGTGCCCGACAGGATTTTTAGCATTGTATACAATCAGCGCAAGCATCCATGCATTGCGGTACTCCCACTCTTCAATGGAGGGGGTTTTATCCCACCATTTGGTTTTGTCTGGGGGTAGAGCACTGGGGGCGAGGGGTGATGGTTTGGGAATGGTACCTTGGAGATATCCGAGCATGCCCTTGACCTTCGCGGCGAGGAGGATTTGGTCCTTGAAGGTAATATAGCTTGTTCTGTTGAACTGATGTTTGTCTGGGAAAGTAGGTGGGTTGTTGTTGCCAGTAGTAGACATGGTGTGGATATAGAATGTAGTTTCAATGAATGTTTGAGTCACCGTGTATGATGTTCAATTTCTGCACAGGAAGTTCAGGCGGGGCCCATAACCTGTAGAGATAAGGAAACAAAGTATCCTCAGAGTCTCGCACACAGTGAAAGATGACTGAGTTGTATACCTGTAGAGATAAGGAAACAAAGTATCTACAGGGCGAGTAAGTAAACAGTAAAGTGGAAAGGAAAATATATCTGCTCACCCTCAGAGTCTCGCACACAGTGAAAGATGACTGAGGGTGGGGATTTGTATATAGTCAGGCTTTAAAGGAAAAACTATAAGGTTTGAGTAAAGACTGGTGTAAGGGCAACTCCGGCAGTGGAGCAGATCATACTAGCAGAAGGGAATCCAAAGAAATATATTAATCAGCTGTACAGAAGGTAAATAAATGCCTGGGTGCACCTAGCAGAAGGGAATCCAAAGATAACAAGTCTGAGGATCCCCCTGCTGGGCACACGGATGTGGCTTTTGTGTACTGTACAGTTGATGATGGAAAAATGATGCAGAAAATGATGCGGACTGGAAATAGCCAAGTCCGAGGATTATCCGGACATGGGAAATGGTAAGATCGAAGACTGATGCAAGAAATGATGAAGTCTGGAGATGCCTGAAGTCCGGAGATGTCCGAGTCCGGAGATGTCTGGAGATGTCCGATCAGGTGGGAAATGGGTGTTTCCCTGACAACTGGCAAATAATGATCATATCCGTGCTGTGGTGCGCATGATCTAAATATAGATGAAGTTTGTTCAGGAGTAAATGATTGCAAGGAATATAGAAGTCGAGAAATAAAAGAAACATATCTCCATCCTGGTAAGTCATACTTCAACAGAGGGCAAAGGCATGACCACTAGAATTGCCAGTGAGTTGAGTGGCATAGATAAATATTCCCATTCCATCTGGCAAAAGAGGCATGAAGGTACAGCAATAACAGGCAAGTACAGCGAGAGCAAGGAAAAGGTGAAAACATGAATGAGCAGGCCCATGATTAAAGGGTGATGGTGACCGTGCCGTTTAGACTTGCATTTTGACGTGGGTAGTCCTGAAGGGAGAGAGCCGGTGAGAGTTTCCACGATGCACGAAATCAGCGCTCAGCAGCAGAGTCAGCGGGTGACACTGTGAGAGGCTCGATGGATGATATGGGACCTGGTGGTGCACAAAGTTAATGCGGGATTTCCAACTGCCATTGAATAAGTACACACCTTCACCAGTGGACCACTTTGCGAGAGACACAATGAAACGGAATGAGGTAGGGTCAGGCAGGTACGAAGATATGCTGTTGTCGGTAACTGCTGGTATCAAGGTAAGCAAGGAAGAAAGGCTGTGACTAGGAAAGCAGAAGCATACCCAAATCTTGGATGGAAGTTGGTAAGACAGGACCATCGTTGCTGGTTTGATCAAGCTCTGCTTGAGGGCCTCCCAATTGCTGGTTTTTCCACGGCTTCCCCAAAAGCCGAAAACAAGAGGTCCATTTGGAGGGCCCTTTGACAAGGGTTTCAACGACACTCGCCATGTCTGAAGCAGACTCGGATTGCGGCACAGCAGTGACCGTGTTTGAAGCATCAGAAGATGACACTGCATATGGGTCAGATAGCTGTTTCATTACCGTGGAGGGTGCAGACCGTACCAGTAGTCGACCTTTCTGTATACAATGGCAGACTGGCTCCACTCGGAGTATCAGGCAATCCATCGCTCGGAGCTGGTGCAAAGTTTAGTCCAGGGATCCTTGTGCAATGGGGAGGGAAATTCCAACATGCCTGATGAATATGCTTTGAGATCAGCTGAGGGGTTCAGAGCAGCTTTGGCCTGCCGACGTGCTCTCCTGTGTTCCTCACTGACGGTCTATGGCTGAGTTAAAATGAGATAACTATTCTGATGGTTGGAAATGACATACGACAAGGTTCTTGTGGAGACATAAGACATGCCCTGTGCTTCTCTCGATTGCAGTCAACAGGCCTTTGAATACCGCCGCCATTTCCATTGCCACATTTGTGCACTGATATGCATTGTTTCGAAGCACCCTAACCTGCTCTTCCACCCTGGATACACGTCGACTCAGTACACTCAAGTAGAGCACCAAATTATTTCTTTGTGACTTACTTCTGCAATTTCCATTGAAATTTTTGATTGACAGAGATCGGAAGGATGCTGTTATGGAACGACGACTTGCACTATATACTTTTACTTTTACTTTTACTTTTACTTTACTTTTTGCTTCTTATGCTTATGTAAGCCACATGACCTTTATCTTATCTCGGTTAGATAGCATTCGTCATATCATATTACATAGCATGATGTCATTACTAAGGTGATGACTGACTGATCATGCCTCATGTACGCCTCATATTGACCATGAGGCCTTACTGTACAGTAGATATATAAACCCCAATGCAACACCTAGAGAACTCAGTCTAGTTCTCTTAGGTTTTCTGCCTAGTCAACTTCACACTGCTTTCCTAAGTCTCTGAGAGGTTTACGCTCTGCAGTTTGGGTATCCTAGTAAGTCCTTCACCGGACGAAGTGTGCCCTAACAGATGCCTTCAACTTTGAGCTCCTCATGTAATTCCTTTGTTTTGCAAAGGGTCTGCTGCAGGAATTTGATCTGTACAGTCAGGGAGAACCTTTGTCGGCAGAGGATAACACAAGAGACGATGGTACAGATCAGACCGAATCCTCCAACAGCATAACTAAAAGTAGTTTCTTTGTCCATGGTAAAATGTGTGGGTGAAGGGGAGACACATTTTTGATGAGGATGTGTTTAAGTGTCCTAAGGACTGACCGCCTCGAGGTGATGATGCAGGAGACTGAGCCGGGGATCATCTACAAAAAAGACTGTCCCATAGATGGTCAGGTATTGATGACATGCAAGGTGACATCCATATGTGGTGCCGCCCGTCATGTACACCCACGGGTGGGAAGACAGGGCAAGTAGCACCCATGTATTGTGCATACTTTCAGGGAGTATCATGTATCAGTATGCTAGTCATGTATTCAACATGTATTGCATCGCGAACATCAATACATGGGTTATAAATGAGATTCAAATTGTGTTTTTCAGCGCTGCAGCCTTCGAGGTTCCTGCAATTCTGGGCATTCAAGAAGATCCTTCATGCCTTGTTACTAGTTAGTGCATCACAAATATCCCGTGTTGTCATATGACAACTCTGAGTGGCATGGTACCGTTGACGACTCAACATCATTGAGATTTCCAAGTCCAATTTGGATGCCGTCCTTGGGCCATCCCCTCCTTGTTCTTCAACCACCACCATTGCACCTCCAACTCCGTGTTCCATGTTCTAAAAGCACCTTCCCTAGATGCTCGCGTAGACCTTTGTGAGACTCTTGTTTTGTTTCATCTGCGCAAATGTTTACTACTGACTTGATATAGTTCGTGTCAGCCTTGAAGGTGAGTATATGCGCCATTTACGATGAACACTCATGCCAATTAACGGAATATCACCACCAGCATCCTTCTAAGTGATGGCTTTTTACTGCCTGCTGAAGCACACTCGTGCAAGGAACGTACTGAGGATACATCAATACAACATCTTCACAACGCTGATGCACCCATCTCCACTAGTCAGCAGGTCTTCTCTCCTGCTCGTCGCTCTGTCATGCAATCCCGGAGGTCGCATCCACTGGCAGCAACTCACTCAAGACTCGATCACAAAGCTTTTGAACCATCACAATGAACCTTTGCGCCAACTCGAGTTATCTTTTGCTCACTGTCGTGGTCCCCTGTGTACAAGGGAACTGCAGTAGGATGGCGCTCTGGGTCGGGCGAAGGCAGTGCTGCATGCTGCTTCATGGTATGTTATCTCTCAAGCTCGATATCGTTTGCTGGCCACTCACCCTACAGGTTTATGAACGTCAGGAATCGCCCGTACCCAGTGAGCTCCCCTGCCTTCAACACTTCTCAAAAATCGACGGAATCTGGTGTCATTGTTGGAGAGGGTCAGGAGTTGGATGAGGTCTTCATCGGACAACGTATCTGTGGCGACAAAGGTGCGTCAGTTTCTGCTGCGACCTTTGGAGGCTAACTACGCAGTACAACTTCAGCAATGCTCTTCCACCGCATGTTGAACATCAGCCTCACGCATGTCCACGTTCAACTGTGGAAACGCGGTGCCAGCTGTCACTCGACTCAATGCCGGGAATCGAGGGTGCTTAGTATCGAGCGAAGGCGGCGCGTACTTTATGTTGATCTCCCCTGTTCTACCACATGCCATATTGTCGCTTCCCTAGTATTGCAAAATACATTATTCTATCGCTCCTTTGCACGGCCCGTCTGAGAATATTGTATGCCTGATGACATGGCTCGGGCCCATGTGATGGTCGTGAAAAATACGTGGCTATGTGTTGCGTGCCCTATGAAATGTACAACATGTAGTCTCATGTAGCGTATCTATGGTCAAGTATTAGGAATATGTGGCGCCGTCTTTTTTGTAGATGATGATGCCGGTCTGATGCCGATGATGTCGCCTCGTGTTGGCCTGTCGATGATCTCGCCTCGAGGTTAGGCCGCGGTCATGACAAGCTTGGACCCATATGTTTCAACTTCTTCTGTTCAGTTCTGTTACTTGACCATCGCGGTTTCAACGTTTCTTCGCCTTGCATGAAATCCCAATCATCATCTTTTCCCAAACAGTCCCAGACTCCATCATCCTCCGGGAACCCCCAGGAATCCCCTTGGGACACCTTTTTCAATCTCGTGTACCCCGCGGAACTCACAGAGAACGAATTACCATGGCGCGATCGCTATTATTTTCTGTTAGATAGAGGCTACCAGCTGCGACCTCGGTACCATCCGAAGTGGAAGCCATCCTGGAGGATACCTGGGGCCAAGAAAAATCCCGTCTACTGTGAGGACGCTCATGACAACATAGTTCAGTTTATATCCCTCTGTGAAAATTGTTATGGTGTTGACTAACATTTTTATAGCTTTACATGACTTTAGATGCCCAAAGTGTGAAAGATAACACTCTCGTGTGTATAAAAAGGATAACCAAGGTTGCATCGGAGGAGGTGGCCATTGCACGATACCTAACATCACCCGAACTCCGAAAAGACTCAAGAAACCATTGCGCCCCATCGCTGGAAGACTTCAGCGATCCTGAGGATTTTGATGTTCACTACATGGTCATGCCAATTCTTCGACCATTCGACGATCCCGATTTTGGAGCCCGAGGGGAGGTGGTAGATTTCGTCACACAAATCTTAGAGGTGCGCCATGATTTGGGCCTTTCGACTCTCAATCAAAAGTAATTTTGCAGGGCATGAGTTTCATGCACGTACATCTCGTTGCACATGCGTGCGTGACATCCCTGTGCACACCTCTCTTGACGTTAGGTTGACAAAATCTTCAGGGATCTTACGGCTGCCAATGTCATGATGGACGCAAGGCCCATTCTTCCCAAAGGATGGCATTTCGCGTCGTTAGGCTTCACACCAAATGGCTACGAGAGTATTAAGCCACTAGCGCGAATCGATTACCCCGTGCGCTACTACATCATCGACTTTGACAATTCAGTCAAATTTGAGCCCGGGCAGTCGCCCATTGTAGAAGGCTTGGGGGGGGCGCGACAATGATCCGCCTGAGCTCGCCACAACTAGGGTACCCTTCGATCAATACAAACTCGACGTATTCACCGTTGGAAACATCTTGTTGAAGGAGTTTAGAAAGGTGAACTCTCCCCGTGCTGCCGTAATTGTTCACTACTGACGCTGTAGCAGAAATATTTTGGCCTTGAATTCCTGGATGGCCTGATCAAGATGATGATGACGCCAGACTGGCGAAGGCGCCCCACGGCACAGGATGCCCTGGACTGCTGGATAAATATCAGGGACAGTATACCCGTCGCGAGCGCACGATGGCCGCTCCGGAAACCGGAAGAATCTGTTGGCGAAGTCGTTGTCAACACTCTTACGGCTGCACGCTCTGGTGTGCACAACCTGCGATATCTCTTCGAAGAGGTAAGCGGCTCCTTCAGTTTGTCTATGTGCTCATAGAGATTCGGTGTCCAGGATAAGAGAACGTGGGCAAATCCTTGTTCTCGGGGATTTTCTGCATACTCTGTTGTACTTTGCGATGTTGGAGGTACCTTTACTCTCGCTCTTGCCGACGCCATTGTACTCGATCTCGGTCGCTTGTGTCACAGCCATTCATTTACCCGACTCTCTTGCTCGACTCTCTAATCGTGGCTCCAAAGAGCTTGCTTGACTGTGGAAGGATCTTTGGCACCTATCTCACATCGATTTGGCACACGCAGGGCCGTTGCTACCCCGTCGCAACTCTCGTAGCACTCAAATGTGGTCTTCACGCAGAAATGACACTCATCTATGGACAAAGTTCCATCCCGCCCAACTACTTAATCATCCGAGTCGCCAATAGAACCAACAGAATAAATCGACACAATATATGAAGTCCGAGCACTGAAAAACGACACAAATCTGGAACGACTAAGATCCAATTATAATCCATTCCCTCCGTACTTCCCATTTCCCGTTCTCGCCGTGGTGGCCGTTACTATGGCCGTGGTGGACGCCATCACGTCTCTGATGATGGCGAGGAGGAGCCAGGAGGGTAGTAGGGAGGAGGGTAGTGGGGAGGAGGATAGTGGGGAGGAGGATAGTGGGGAGGAGGATAGTGGGGAGGAGGATAGTGGGGAGGAGGATAGTGGGGAGGGGGGTAGTAAGGAGGGTGGTAAGGAGGATAAGGGTGGTAAGGGGGGTAGTAGGGAGGTTGATAAGGCGGGGAGGGTTGGGGATATCCGGGATGTCCGGGAGCAGGATCGGCTCTCTAAAGGCAAACAAAGACGAGATGAGATTGTGCCACTACGCTGCAACAAGACGATACGGACCTGGACAAGACCTTCAGTCGCAGGAGCAGCCAAAGCCGGAGCGATCAGGGCAGCCTGCCCGAGAATAGCAGTAAGAGCGAGGATTGAAAATTTCATGGCTAGATGAGTTGTGATGATAGAATCTCTGGGGTTTGAATGTTGAGCTCATAGTGGGAGGGTTTTTATAGCCACGAAAAAGGAGGTGCTCCGAAAGACCATGGCGCACATACTTCGAAACGGACTGCTTAGCGGCGTAATGTAGCCGTCTCCTACAGCGCGACCTGTTTGCAGAAGAGGCACTTTGAAAAATTGCATGTGCGGAAAATGCAAGGAAAATGTTTCTTTCAGGATCGGAAAAGCAGATATTAGGCTGCAACCTCAATGCGGTGGCGACTGCTCACCGTGGAAGTTTCAATCATTCTCGACATTTGATTCTCCAAGGCCTTCAAAGTCTCGCATGAACAGAGGACGAAGCTTGGAAAATGCATGATTCCCGAACGAATCACGGAAACAATCGCCCTCCGGTGCGGGTGCCAAATTTCTTTAAGGAGGCGCGGGAGATATCCTGGACCCGCAGGGGTTGGAGGAAGTTCCGCATCTGCCTTTGGGAGTAGGCTACCACAATCCTGTGATGGCGGCAGTTGTAGGAATCCTGGATGACACAGTGAGCGACTCCACTACTAAGTAGTTGGACTCCAGTCAATAGCTAAGGACTGAAAGGAAAGTGTGACATAAATTGTATGTTCTTCCAAAGGGGCATGGCGGATTTGCCCTCCTATGCGTGCTCACTGTTGAACGTTGAACGCGTTTGGGTCGAGACGGGGACGCGAGTCATCACGTGTCATCATGCCCGGGCCGCCCTGTCGGACCGTCAAACTTATAGGCTTGTCCTTCAACTTGAAGCTGAACAAGTACTACTAGCTAGCACCTGTCTTAACCATGTTCCATGCACACTCTGCCACACGATCCACAATGGATACGCGCCACTAGATGAGCTCACACCAAGGCTCACACTGCACAGGACGATCTACAATTGCTACCGGTGAACCTATCGCCACTTCCTCCTCGGTTCGGGTTTCTCGTCCCACCTCTTACCGACAAGCCCCGGAACCCTACTATTGGAAACAAATAAGCAGAAAATTGCGGCCCACAAACGGCACCCCCTTCATTATCTTCCGAAAGAGCTCAGTTTGCTCGGAGCAATCATCTCTACCGCATCTCGGACGCTTTAACGATTTATATTGGAATTCGGGTACGCCCTGTCCATTATCGTGCTAATCGTTGAGCTAATAAGCGTAGAATAAAGCCTTATCATGGGATAGAGTGCGTCCCTTGCACCCCAACCACGCGTCTTCAGCTGGCTTCCTATCTATCTACACACAGCCTTGTGTTTGCTGATATCAGTGAATTATCAATTTTCCACCATACAGACCGACCTAACCTTGAGGGCCACAGTGCTAGTCCGTCATAAAACGGATATCCTGAGCTTGCAAACGTTGAAGGAAGTATTTCTACGTCTGGCTTTGGGAGACTAGTTAGTCTACGCCTCTGCAATCCGTCGGTGAATGTTCACGCAGAACAACCTCCTCAATGCTCTCAAAATGACCGTGCTGGGAACATGCACAGCGTATCATACGTGGGACCCGTTGTCAGAGCGCTTCTTGTAAGCCGGTTTGGAAGATAATCAGAACTGCTGGTGGATGGGCAGGACGAGGTTATAAGCCCAAGGTGCGTGCCAGTAGACTAGTGTTATTCAGTGTCACTTTGCTGAATATTTGATATCTCATGGTCTTATGGCGAGACATTGAGGGCAAGGTAAGCGTCGTGCTATGGGTGCGTCGAAGGATGCAAAGCCCAACTACAGTATAGTGGCAACGAAGGCCCCACTGTCCACGCAAACGCCTACGCGCTCTCAGATATCGCACCTTCTTCGACAGCCCCTATCCCGATGTTTACCCGTGCATGACCCACTGTCTACGCAACATCACACGCTCTCTGCGATCTGGATGCACTACGAGATTTACGAGGAACTACTCGTGTCCCGGGCAGACTTGTGTGGTCGAGTGGGGCTTTTTTGTCTCGTCGCCTTTTAAAAGCTCGGGTTCATAAAAGGATGAAATCGTCTGATAACCATCCTCCGTTCCCCTTGCTCCCTGTCGCGCTTGTTCAACGATATACTCCTATTTAGAGAGGCACATCGAACGTCAATCACCGCGTACCATTCTCGCAACCCCCGCATACACATGGTACTGATACACTGAAAAAAGCATCTCGAGATACCCGACATAGTCTCGGTGACGACGAGGAGGGAGGATGAGAATGGGGACTCTCAGGACATGCACGAGCCTTTCGGCGATACGTTTCCAGATTTCTTTTCCCGGGCCCTGCTGGATATCCTGCCTTCAGCGAGGAAGTCCAATGTTTTGCTTGACAAGGCACAGCCAGATCACCCGATCTTGCAGGGGACCTTGACGCAGGGTGTTACCGACTTCAAGAATATGTCGCGAAAGACGCAACGATATCAATTTCGCCCTCTTCCTATCGAGCTTGTTGCGCGGTGTCGTCCATTGTGTGCCCGTCCACCTGGTGACAATGCCATGTGGCCCGTGGGTCGTTGGCGCGTCAATGGTGCGCCCGCTCTTACGTGTCTAGTTCCCTCCGCCACTTCTGGATAGAACTTTCTCTGACCATATCTCATCAACATGAACTAGCATAAATACATCTGGGTTCTGGCAAAAAAACTCCCAGCTCCTAATAAGCGCCGCATTCACGGCAATGTACGACAACTCTGGTGCTTCTACCACGGCCCGGCGCCGCATGCCTACTACTATGATCAGTGATCCAAGCTCGAGGGCTTCGCATATCTGTCCGGGAGTGGCGGCCCCGGTGCCAGTGGACTGTGGGTGCGTCAGCGCTCTCTACTTGTGCTTCTGCACTTCTTAGAGCACAGCAGCTCGGAGCGCGGTTCCATGCTTCAGCTTCGAACCTAGGCGTTGACGTTGACTCCGACATGAAATGCACACGAGCTGGCGGCAGGTCTCGTCGATCATTGTCCTTTGTGGTGTGGCTCACCTCTGGGGTAGTTCTGTACCCAATTTTACGGTGCTGCTCAGCGCCCATGTAGTAACATCATTACTTCGCCCTATATATTCTGTCACAATTCATTTTGGCTGCAGCCACCCACGCAGTAAGTACTTATGACCGCTGCACAGTGTTGAACTGGCTCTCGAGCTTTTTTGAAGGGTCATTTCAACCTTGTTCAAAATAGTCGCGTTCCCGATAGCGTCATGATTCTTTTGCCTCGAATGACCTCGGCCTCCCCTCGGCTGTGCTTCATGCGTCAACGTCATCGAAACTTGGACGATGTAAAATATGATGACATCCGCAGTGCTGATCATGAACTTTCATAATAAGCTGTGGTCCGTTGAAAAAGATAAATGAAACATGACGGAAGTGGCGGCCCTCGCCATAGACCGAATTTACGTGTCCAACGCAAGAGCAGCTTTGGCGTGTAACAAGGCGGCTCAGCCCTCCTCAAACCACTACACAGGCCTCATGCATGATTTCATGTGTGTACCTGGCTGTGTGCTTTGTTCCATAACGGGTCGTATGTAAGCTCATTTTGTATGATATTCGCGATGTGCGAGCAAACCGGCTTTTGACGGCGGTCGCTCCGGATCCCTCCCCCAGCTGCGGATATATTAATATTCTGGGCTGTAAATCCCTTACACTAAGTAAGTAGGAGGAATGTTTCGGCAGTCGTCAGCAGTCGTTGTATTCATTATGGAGCATTAGCTCAGCATGAACGTCCCAGTCACCCACTCAGACCGTTGTGAACCCAATAGAATAAATTCCTGCTGGGCCAGGGTGGACGCCGACCCATGACGATTTGCGGCCATACGTGGTAAGGAGGGTTATGGTGCTCCTGATCACATCATGTCATCGACCTTCTTGAAAATCTTCATGACCTTCGGACGAGCTACCGTCGCCAGCATTACTTCGGCATTTTGGAGTCTTCGGATTCGTTGGCAAGGAGGCTGGAGGTTTCTGTAACCGTAGAGACAGACTATCGCAGGTATCCTCGATAGCCCATTGACGGCACGCCGTCAACAGATGTCAGTCAGAGACGTGTAAGTAACAGTGAACCTAGGTGCAACAGATGAGAAAAACCGAGTGTCTTGAGCGCGTGCCCTGAATCGTGACTGCCGTCAAAACCGACAACTTGGCGCCACGCCAAGACAACGCGGAAATTGGACAAAGCCCCTCAAACCTTCGAGTAAGTTTCGCAGATTTAGAGGGAAGAATCTGCTGAAGCCAGCCCAGCACATATCTTTGAAAGGAGCGTGGAGCTATAATAGCTTGCGCAGTCGACAATGGAGGAGAAAGGGCGGCATAAATATTTTACTCCAAACGGTCTTGGGATAGATTAATTAAAACTCCGACGAGAGATTCACAGCCAGTTGTCGTTCCGCTCATCTCCTCCAACACCTCCTCCCCCCTCAGATTCTCCCAAGATTCTCCTTTTCTTCCGGAACTCGCTGAGGCCAGCGAGTTCACTGCCATTATCTTCGTCCCTGGCGTCGTATTCGCTCGTTACACGTTCTCTAGTCCACATCAATGCTATACTTGACGTCTGATGATTTTCCAGTCTGTGAGTGGTTCTGGTATTCAATTCATATGGTGGTCTGACTGGGTTTTGAAGTCGTTCCATTCGGTGTAATTGGGTGAGTACTTTGAACTATAGGAATTGGATTCAGCTCACAAGTTGCCTTTCAGCTTCTACCGTTACTTATGGTACCTAATACGTG
>JABCKV010000361.1:0-14537 GCA_018282005.1 Asterophora parasitica | reverse complement strand
GGGTAGCTATTGATGTGCTATACAGTTGATGATGTAAAAATGATGCACCTGAATGATGGAAGCATTGGAAATGTCCATGGGGTAATCAAAGTCCAGGGAAGTCAGGAATCTGTGATCAAGTCAGGAAACCTGAATTAGGGTTAGGGCTTTGGGTGCCTGAACCCCTAACCCTAGCTTAACCAAATAAGGCACACATGCTGGCTGCAGTGGGTATGGATAGTTTGAAATGGTGTTTCCCTGACATCACCTCCCCTTTAGAAATGTGTTGACCTGAGGCATGTGGCAGAAGCATATGTGGCTAGGAAGAGAGAGAAGAGGCCACAAATCTGCTTGGGGGCCTCTGGATTCTTGCAATAGAATTGGCAGATGAGGTCAGGTGCATTGACATGATCTCTTGGTTCCCACAAAGCCTCCTCATACCCATAGCCCTTCCAGAGGACCCAATACTAGAGTTTCTGGCAGAATAGGTAGCTGTCCAGGATCTTCTTAACCTTATAGTGCAGCTTGTTGTCAATGACCTTGGACAATGGAGGCAGTTTTGGGTGGCAGCCTGGAATCAGATCAGAGATGGCTGATAAGAGCTTCATGATGTAGAAGACCGTATTCATAGATTGGGGTAGGATAAGGCAGTATGTAAGACAACTCAGTTGTCTTTGCACAACAAATGGGCCGAGGTAGCGATGGAAGAGCTTCTTGGATGGCTACATGGTAGAGATATCAGCTGTGTCCAGGTATACCTTATTCCCTGGTGCGTACTCTGGTGCAGGAGCATGCCGATGGTTGTAGTACCTTTTCATGTCATCTTTCACTTTCAACAATGCCACCTTTGCCTCCTCCTGGGCTGCCTGCATGTACTCCACAAACTCCTCTGCTAACTTGTTCTTAGATGTGGTGCAGCATAGTTCAAAGCCCATGCATGGGTAGCAGCCAGTGTCTAGCAAGAATAGAGTCTGTTGGATAGCAGAGTAGATATGGTTATTGTAGCTGAACTCCACATCTGGTAGGTGGTCCTTCCAGTTGTTCTGGCACTTATTGTAGAAAATGCATAAGAACTGCTCCAACTCCTGGTTGATGCATTTGGTCTGACCGTCGGTCTGAGGGTAAAAGGCAGTGGATGCTATGAGCTTGATTCCCAGAAGCTGATATAGTTCCTGGACAAACTCTGTAACAAATTATGGGCCTTGGTCAGACACAAACCCATCTGAGAGTCCATGTAACTTCCAGACATGCCAGCGGTATAGATTGGTGGTGCCTAGTGCAGTGCAGGTAGTGTGGAATGTGATGAAGTACACATGCTTGGCAACCGAGTCTACCACGTTCATGATAGCATTGTATCTGTTTGATTCTGGGAGTTCCATGATGAAGTTGACCAAGATAACCTTCCAGCAGCCTTTGGGGATTGCAATTGGTTGTAACTCACCCATGGGGAGCTGCCAACAAGGTTTTGTCTGGAGGCACATATCGCAGATATGCATGTAAGAACCAATGTAGCATGACATCTGTGGCTACCAGTAGTTGCACAATACCAGTTCCAGCATCTTCCAGTAACCAGGATGGCCTGCACTCTTCCTGTCACCATGATCTGCATGACAGGAGAGGGCATCTGGCTTCCCCATGCTATGGCCTAGATGATAGTGGAGGACAAAGCAAAGTTGGCCAGATAGAGAGACCATCAAGCTTGTTGTCAGTTGAGCTTTTTGGTGGTGAGGAAATACTCAAGGTTTTGATGGTCTGTCCAGATCTTGACCTTGTGCTTCATGCCTTCGACAAAGTGCCTCCACTCCTCCAGAGACCAAATGATCACCAGCATCTCCTTGTCATAGATCTTGTAATTCTGCTCAACAGTGCTCAAGCTTTTTGAGTAGAATACGACTGGGTGCTACTTTCTATCCTCTAGCAATTCCTAAGATTAGACAGCCTCTGTGGCAAAGTTAGACAAATCAGCTTTGATGCAGAAGGGGCAGTTATCATCAGGGAACATGAGAACAGGGCAGGACATAATCACCTCCTTTGGGCAGGCAAAGGCAGACTGCTTGGACTCCTTCCAGTACCATACTATATCCTTCCCTGTGAGGTCAAAGAGCAGGCAAGTGTGGTGAGAGAAATCTTATATAAAGCAATGATAGAAATTGGTAAAGCCCAGGAAGGCTTGCACCTCTCTCTTGTTCTTCAGTGCCAGCCAGTCCACTACACCAGCCACCTTAACTGGGTCTATTTCTGCCATTCTATGCAAGATGATAAGGCCCAGATACTCAATCCTGGTCTGCTTGAACTCGCATTGTTTGGGCTTTAAGAACAGCTGGTGTTCACAGAGCTGGTCCAGTACAAGGCAGAACATACAACAATGTTCCTCTAAATCCCAGGTGTAAATCAGAATGTCATTGAGGTATACACAGACAATATTTTCCAAGATGAGATCCTGGAAAATATCATTCATTATGGTCTGGAAAGTGGCGGGGCTATTGGTCAGACCAAAGAACATCACCAGGGGTTTGAAGAGTCCCCAATTCATCCTGAAGGCAGCCTTCTATTTGTTGCCCTCCTTGATATAGACATTGTTGTATCCCCACAAAACATCAAGCTTGGTGAAGTACTGTGCCCCATGAAGGTTATTGATGAGTTTGCTGATGAGAGGGAGGGGATATCAGTTCTTCACGGGTATTGGTTCTTTACGGGTATTGGTTCTTCATGGGTATTAGTTCTTCACTGTGATGGCTTTGAGCATTTAGCAATCCTACACCAAGCAGAGAGATCCATCCTTCTTGATGAAGAAGACAGGCAAGGCCATGGGTGATTTTGATGGGTGAATGCAGCCAGACACGAGGTTCTCCTTGATGAAGGCATCCAGCTTGACTTGCTCCACTGGAGATAGGGGATAGACCTTTGTGCCCAAAGGTGATGAGTTGGGCAGAAGTTTGATGGCATGGTCCCACTGCTTGCGGTCAGGGAGCAAGTTGAACAAGGCCTTGGCAAAGACATCCTTGAAATCATGGAGGTAATTAGGGACTATATCCTGGAATGACCAGGGGCCAGCATTGGTTGTGAAGGCCTCTGCTAGTCTCTGCAAAGTGGTCTGGCTTGCTTAAATGTGCTCGGCCATTGGCAGGGGGTGAACAGCTGCAGCATAGATGTGGTCACCTTCCAGGAAGGCCTCAACATGATCAAACTCGGAGAGAAACCCAGAGTTGGGAGGTGGCACATGTGGCACATGCAGTGCTTCTGGATTGGGCTCTTCTTCTATGAAGGGGGTGAACAAAGAGAACTTGGCTACCTCCAGGTCATCGTCGTCCTCAAGTATGGGGACATGTAACTCCAGTTTGCTCATAGGGACACCTTTGGCTCAGCAGGCCTGGATGGCGGCACGACCCTTTGCCTTGGCCCGTTTCTCCAGCTTGAGGTCCTCTCAGCATGCATTGCATCAGGATGGGCAACAGGTCATCTTCACTGAGTTGGTTGTCCAGTCAATCTCCAGGTTGTGCTTCTCAAGCCAGATATACCTGAGAATCATATCCTGCTTGCCCAGGCTGGTGACAGTGAAGAGGGCCCTCTTAGCATGTCTGTCATACTGTAGCACTGCCTTGACCACATTTTTTACAGTGCCTACCTCATTGGCAGTGCCATCGACATTGTAGACTGGGATCACTCAGTGGAGGGGGCATTGGTAAGCCAGTGGTGCTTGATGAAACTGCTGTCGAGAAAACAGCTAGTAGCACCACTGTCAACTAGTACTTGCACAGAGAGCACCTCCTGCATGTCAGTGGTCTCAAGTTCTACTTTCAGCTGGAGAGACTATTCGGGCATGGCAGCAACTACAAGTCATCAAGGGAGGTATTTTTCCCATCAGGGGAGGCCTTGCCATGGGTCAAGGCCAGGTGATGCAGGGGTCTCCACAAAGGGAGGGGTTTATACATCAGGGTCAGTTGGTTTGCTTATAGATATGGTGGCAATGGTGAATGAATTGTCAGATTCTACAGATAGTGGGGCAAATCCATTACAACAAGACAATGGAATGCATCACCCATTGTGCAACTAAAAATCCTCTCCTCATGGTGGCTCAATGCACTCCTCATCCTCAGGAAGGGGGGGTATGGACTCGGCTGCTTGCACATCTTGGCGGGCAAGCAGTTGCATGATGAACTTGTCCAACTCTTCATTGAAGATGTGGTGCACATCCCAGTAGAGAGGACAATCTTGGCAAAATATCCCTTCTTCTGGCAGTGCTGGCATATGTCTTCTGCAGTAGCTGCATGCATGCACGAGGCATCAATGTCCATGGAAATGCCCATGGGCAGGAGGCATGGAGCTAGGGGAGGCACAGCGGCCACTGGTGGCATACACAAGGGGGGCAGTGGTATAGTGCGCGATGTGGAGAACAAGAAGATGGAGGGCTACCACTAAGAAGAGGGAGCCAGGGCAACTCCAATGCATGCTGGTCTAGTGGGTGCTGGGGCAGTGTGATGGGCAAAGTTGTCTTCCTAGCAGAGGAGGAAGTCCTGGAATCTGGCAGCCTCAAACCACTTGTCTACCTTTGTATCATCAGGGTGGCCTATAGTGATGGTTCTGAGGCATCAATTGAGGCAGAGGTCCATTCCCTGTTGGAACTTTATGATGAGGTGGCATCCATCTGAGTACTGGGATCGATTCCAGAGCGACTTAAACAAGTTGATGTATATGTTGATGCTGTAGCCATTCTGGTAATAGGTGGACAATTTCAGGACCAGCGAGGCATTAACAACTTTGTTGGGGTCATAGAACTCATCTACAAAGATAGAAACAAACTAGTCCCAGTCCTGAAAGAGTTTCTTTGCTCCACTGAACTGGAATACATGCACTACAAACTTGGCTGCCCAACCTTGCTGCATAAAGGTCAGCACCCAGGGCAAAGATGAGAAATGATGGTGGAATAGAGTTGGGCCTCAGTTTCTGTCTTTGCATCAGCAGTGGCCTATGCCTTGTAAGCCTCAAGGAAGGTGGGGAGGTTGGACAAATCTGTGGGGAGAGGTATCACAGCAGTAGCAGCCTGTGCTATGCTTGGGGACGTCTGCACCACAGAAGAGGCAGCAGAGTTTAAAGCTGTTGGGAGTGTCAAGTCAACAAGGGCCAGAACACATGCTAGAGCAACAGTGGTGGTTTGGCTAGTAGAGAAGAGAGTTGACATCAAAAATTCCAGAGACGCAAGCCATTCCTTGGATAAGAGCATGGGCTGTAGCATAATAGGAAACTTGGCATCGGACATCTTGAGGCAGGAGCGTGTTGACGAGTAGGTAGGCAGGATGCAGATGGGAGGGGATTGCTCACAGGAGGGCAGTCATGTGCACCAGGCTTGTGGACAGTGTTAGGCCTCAGGAAGAGACTTATTATGGTGTAAGGGCAACTTCCAAGCAGAGCAGGTCATGCTAGCAGAAGGAAATCCAAAGTTTATTGATCAACTGTGTAGTATAATAAAATATGGCTAGAGTGCATCTAGCAGAAGGGAATCCAAAGATAATAAGTCTAAGGACTCTTCTGCAGTAGGCATGGATGGCTCAAAATGGTGTTTCCCTGATAAGAGCAGCCTAGAGGACCTTGCTCCATGCTACTGTCTAACCAACCCACTAACACCATCCTGGATATATATATTGACAATAGCATACTCTGAGTCTCCTCTAACTTGCTAGACATCAATGCTTGGCTATTATGCACCATGTTCATCATAGTTGTGGAATGGCTGGAAAGTGCCGGCCTCTTAATGGCAGCCAAAAAAACTAAACTAATGCACCATTCTTAGAGATGCAACAGGAACTACTCACCCAATATCCAACTCCTAGCAGGCAATAGCACAGAAGTGTCAATTGTAGCAGGCCCTACTATTAGAATCCTGGGTATATTCCTGGATAGACAGCTTATGTTCAACCAACATGTCAGAAACCTAGCCAATAAAGCAGGTAATGCGGTAAGGAGTATGAGAATGCTGGCTAATATAGTGAAAGGCCTCTTACAGGTCAACCTATACACCCTCTACAGGGCATGCATCATACCAGTACTAACATATGCTAGCCCAGTATAGTGGACAGGAAAGCATACACATGTCAAAATTTTGGAGAAGGTACAAACCACTGCCCTCTGACACATAGCTGGAGCATTCAGAACAACACCAATCAAGGCACTAAAGGTCAAACTTGCCCTACCACCTATCAACCTCACCCTCAACCTATATAACACACCCTATGCAGACTGACTTTACAGGCTAGGCATTACCAGCCCTGTTGTCCAATGACTCCAGAATAGGTGGAGGGACAGGGAAAAGCCCAATTATCCCCCACCACTTCCATTGCAGAAGCCCACCAAGAGTAAGCAAAAGCTGAAACTCACATAGCTTGAGAAAATTGCAGCCATAATGTACTGACCAACAGAGGGTGAGAGGATAACCCCATTCATCCTCCCTCCTTGGCACAGGACATAGGGCGATTACCAGGGACAACTCACCATCACAGGCACTCCCCCAGATACTGACTAGAAAGATGCAGCAAAGACACATAATGCAAAAGTCTGAGACCTGCAGAGGGACAAAGTCAACATCCTCATATACTTGGATGGCTCTATACTTGAAGACATCAATGACCCCAAGAAGAAGAACATTGGATGGGGAGTAGTAGGATACCATAGGGGACAGGAGGTTGTGGTCAAGAGTGGGGGATTGGGCTACACTACAGAAGTGTACAATATGAAACTAATGGGCCTCTCCATAGTGGCCAGGAAATCCACCCATCTGGCAAAGTACAACCACATACGTAACATTCACATATTTGCAGATAACATCACAGTAGTCACAGCGATCTTTGAGCCCTCATCTATGCCTGGCCAGTACAACAAAATTAAGTTCAACAGGACAATAATAGAGTTCCTCAACAATGATCCAATGCATATGGTAGAGTAGGCTCTGCTGCCACTTGTGCTTGAACGTCGGAAGCCTGTTCTGTTCCCCCCCCCCAAACAAAGCAGCATCCCTGCCATGACTCCATGTTCAATCTTCCTCTATCTTGGTGATCCAACTGTCCCCATTCTCTCCCTCCTGGGCCAGGTTCTCCTGCTTCTTTATGCCCTGCTCCTCCTCTCTTTTGGTAATTCTCCTCATGAACTCTGCCTGCTACTCTGCCAGCTCTGAACTCTTCCTCAGCACAAACTTCCTCAGCTGCCTTGCACTGAATATCCTCTTTAACTTCTTTCCTGCCAAATCCTCCAGGCAATACAAATTTGCGATGCATGCAACAATGTGCCAGGGTTACAACTACTTAGGTAAGAGCTTCTACTCCAACTTGAATGCATAGTCAAGATTATTACAGTAGACCTGTACCAATTGCCTTCACTGGAATGTAACCTCTCTGCCTGTTTCTACAAGCACTTGCCTGTTGAAAGCTGCCTTGCACTTAACTGCATGCACCACTACTGCTACATAGCCATCCAGCCTCTGCTGTACAATATAAGCCAACTGCATGGCAACCTCACCCACCTTCAGCACAGATGTGCTCTTCTCAATGGCCATCTTAGACATTCCAATGACCAGACCCAACAGCAACTCTTTGGATGAGTGGTTAAGTGCAGGCAATATTTTCCAGTTATGTATGCAAATGGCTTCATTAAGGTGGATAGGACAGGTCTTCAGTATGTCATTGACTAGCATGGCATCGTATGCTACTTCATCTAGGTTGGGGGCACAGAGTCGCTTTAAGACATAAAGGAGAATTTTGTTTGTACCTTCAACTAGCCTATTTACCCACAGCAAATAGGCCAACACCATATGCATCTCTTTATCCACAAAAACCACACACTTCCTTCTTGTCAAAATGCTTGCCGCTGTCAACCATGAGCAACTCCGCAGAGGCAAAGTCTTAAAATACCTGGAATAGCAAATCAACTATTGTTTTTGCCATCCCCATTGTCTTATACTTGTAGGCCCAAACATGCTGTGAGTATGTATTGAGGTACACACTGACCATATAGAAGCTGCTCTTCTCCATTGGCAGAAAGAGGTAATCACCCACTAAAATCTTGAACAGGTGCCGGCAAGTGATTGGATTAAGCAGAAATTGGAGGTGCATACCTCCAAAGTTCTTGCACCTCCCACAGCCCTTTATGCCTTCCAAGATTGATATGTTGAGGCTAGGGCTCCAGATCTTGTCTGTGAGGTGTGACTTGATTGTGTTCTGTCACCAGTGTCTACTGTTTGAATGCTCTGCCTGTGCCAGCTCAACTGCCTCCTGGTATGTTATGCACTCGACCCTTGCACATGCCTGCAGCCTGTGTCTCCCAGCCACTCTGAACAGCTGGGCCCCTTCATTGCTCTATGCTTTGCCCACCTCCAGTTTCTTGCTTTTTTCCCTGCATCCAGTTTATGCAGGGACTGGATTACCTCCAGAAAGATGGGCTCAGCTGCAAAACAGAGGTGCAACACATCAACATCCATATATGCTGCCTCACTAACCATCCAGTTGCTGCTATCTCCCTCCACATTAGGTGCACCTTCTGCTGCCCTGCTCAGCCCATCTGCTACAACATTCATTTTGCCAGGTACATGATGCACATCAATAATGTGATAAGCAAGTATTCCATTGCACTATCTTGCATGCATGGCACTGAGCTTATCATTGCTGAGCACATCCTGCAAGGCCTGGCAGTTGGTTTTAACCTCTACAGAGAAGCCGCACACAATATCAGAGAACTTGTCAAGTGCAAACTTTAGGGCCGCAAACTCCAGCAAGAATGGTTTGTACTTTCCTCCACCTACAAAGTGTGCTTTGATGCAAAGCCTAGCAGGTGTAGTTTTGTAACACTCTGTCCATCAGGTAGCACTGTCATGAACTGCTGTGCCAGGACAGCACTGAACACATCTTTGCAGCTATCACTTGTAATAATGAAGTGTGTACTATCCCACTTTGGTGCACACAAGACTAGTTTGGAAGTGAGTATCTATTTCAGTTCAACAAATAACTTATTGTGTTCCTCCTTCTACCTATCTGCTAACTACCAGCCTGCCATTGTCCTCCAATACACAGACTTCAAACACCCCAGCAGCAGCTCCATCTTATGCAGGAGGTCTTGTAGCGGCTTCTCCACCAGCATGTAACCTTTGATCAGGTCACAGAACCACCCCATCAAGCCCAAGAATGCAGCCAAATTTATAGCATCTTCTAGTGTCCTCCAATTGACAATGGTGGTAAGCTTGGTCAAGTCTAGCTGGATGCCCTCCTTTCTAACTGATGTGCCTGCAAACATACCCCTCAATACAAAAAACTCCAATTTTGCTGCTGAGATCAACAACCCTTTTTTGCAGGCCCTGGTGAACAGCTGCATCAGCTTTCAGATCATATCAAACTCATCTGCTACTATGCCACCATTGTTGACAAAGAGCTTGATTATGTCCTGCGCTAGCAGATCATGCAGACAACTCGCTATTATGTTAGTGAACATCAAAGGTATACTCATCTGCCAATACCAGAAGTAATTTGTGATGCACTGTTTATTCACCCACTGCTTTAGCTCATTGAGGGTGAGGCTGACACTGTAGTGTGCCTTCTAGGCCAAAGTCATTAGTGAGATGCACTTGACATTGTTGGGGCTGCATGCCTCAATAATACCAGCGGCCAGCATTTTGTTAATTTTCTCATAGAGGTAAGCTTGCTGTAGCAGTATGAGAGGTTTCTGATAAATTTTAGAAGAGAACTTAGCATCCTGCAGCATGTTCAGCTTGTGCATGGTGCCCTCTATAGCAGTGACTTTGCCAACCAACAGAGCAAACACATCAGCATGTGCTGCAATCAGTGCTTCCACTGCTGCATGCTCCTCAATAGTGAGATCATCACCAATTCTCACCAGGCACAAGATTTCTGCCACCCATTCCATCTTGAATGGGTCCATGTGCCACATGATACTGGATGCACAGACAAATATATCCTCAGAACATATGCTAGAAATACTCTGCCCAATTCTCTTTTTACTAATAATATTTCCATACTTTGGACAAACAGTGAGGTTAGCAAGGGGTTGTCTCTGGATCATATCCTGGACTAAATCTATGCATTTCCATCCCATATCCTAAAAGATCCATTGAATATATTTTGTATATATTCACATAATTATTCAAGAATATACTCTTGGATATGCTCACACTATTGTCAAAAAGAGATTTACAATATGTTCTGAGGATATACTCTGCTCAAATTCAACATTTAGCTAACAGAATATTCACAATATTTCCTAGAGACAAACTGTAGACAAATTTTGGATGTGGCCACAATATTTCCAAAAAAAGGTTTACAATATTGTCTTGGGACAAATGCTAAACCAAATTTTGGATGTGACTGTGCTATGTCCAAAAAGAGGTTTACAATATTGTCTGGGAACAAACTCTGGACAAATTCAATATATGGATTGGGTATTGTTTATAGCTATACAGTGACATTACCATTGTCAGGAGAACTCCCTTCCCTCCTGTAGATTATATATTGTCACAGACAGATGTGTCTGCTCTCCAGCTTTCCAAAGAGGAATTCCCAGCTCCTCCCACTATTGAAGACCTCAAACGCTCCCCTTGCACATACTCCTGTAGGCACCACTTTACTGTCAGCCATGCATAGTCACCTCTTCAACAGACTCCAACCCTCTTCAAACCCCTCTCAACCTGGGCAACTCCTCTGTATTCATCAATAACTACATAGTAGACCAGGGTTGCGAACAGTACACAAAGGATGCTGCAACAGATGGCATGCCAGTTGGCCTCATGCATGTTCAGGTGCTGGGCCTGTGGTACCAGGCAGCTTGGTGCAATATGGCTACCTTATCTGCAGCAGAAGCATTCATTTGAGTTGGCAGGCAGGGTATCTGGGCAGAGTGGGTAAGGCATAAACTCCATTACATGCACATCAATGCTGTGAGTTGCAACCCATGCCTGCTGCTGAGCTCTGTGTGCAGCCTGACCCACCTCAGTATTTGGGTGGTGAGTCATGGAGGCTACATGCACATGCAAGGCAGCTCAGTCAGCATCCGTGGCTGGCACCCTGCCTCCTTATCCTGGTCCTCCCCCTTGCCCTCTCCTGGCTTGTGCAGGTGCACCATATATGAGGCTGCCCTGCCCTCCCCTAGCATTGAGAAAGGGGTTAGTGTTAGCCTCTATAGCAGCAACCACAGATTGCCTAGCTGGTGCAGCTCCAATGTTGGTGCATGCTAGCTGTGCACGTATGGTGCATGTTGGCAAGTCCAGCATGCCCAGTGATCATACCCTTTCATCTACCAACCTCTGGATCTTCTCCTGCGTCTTTCTCAAGTCCTTGGTACTGTCCTTGAGGACATCAACATCGATTGCACAAATGTTGGCGAGGAACATTGTCCAATGGCAGAGTTCCCTGCTACCTTATTCCATACAAGAGCTGGAAGATTACAGTGTACACTCCTGATGAAGCTTGTGGCTTGTACTAGCCCAGCTTTGGTAACAACCTTCTGATGGTATCTGCCTACATAATGTGTGTATACACCTCCCTTCCTCCTGGCATCCTTTCCTTCATCTCCAGCATCGCTTTGTCCAATCTCAACCCCAGTATTTCCTCCTTGTACTCCATTGGTGTTTTATATGTGACTGTTGTCTTTGGCCAGCAATTCTGGAATGCAAGCATGACCAAGTCATAGTCTGCACACGTAGCTGCAGGAAGTGCTTCAAACTACTTGTATACATTACTGTCAGGTGCAAGGTAGTATGGGAAGAGTTTGAGTTGGACATCATCCAACTTGTTGCCCATGGCTCTCCTTCTTGATCTCTCCAATGGCTATCTAATGCTGACATGTCTCTGGAAGCCCTCACCAAACAAGACCAAACAATGCCTTTCTCTGCCTTTGCACACTTGGAGGGGTGCAGGTGCACTACTCCAACAGTCAATATCAAATGGTACCCAGGCTACACCAATGTTAAGGGCAACAAATGCATGGACAAAGAAGCAAAGGAAGGGGCACTCCTTTGGAGCAAACAATTTGTCACCCTAACCCATGCCAAATGCCCATCAAAAGCCAACATACTAAAGAAATGGGTTGAGGATTTGGGATTACTAACCAATTTCTTCCAGCATGGAAGCTATGCAACTATGTTAAAAATACATCAAGGGAGATAAGATGGATGACCCAGAGCTGCACACAACATGCATTCATTGGTGAGTATTACTCCAAATTTGTACCCACTAACAAAATAGGTTGCCCATGCAGCAAAGAACTACAAATCCAAGAATATATCATCATATCATGCCTGAGATACAACAAACATTGGGACATCATAACCAAAGACTTTCCCAAGCTCAACCTTAGAGAAATACTGGAATTGGCCAAGGGACTTGAAGTATACTCCAAATTCCTTGACAAATATGGCATGTTTACAAAAATGGGTAAACCCTGCAGGCCCACAGGGAGACCAAGTCTGGAAGATGCAGAAAATGAGGAAGAAGGAGGGGAGAATGGGTGGGAGAGGTGGAGAAGGAAGATGGCACAGGAGATATAGATGACAAAGTCTTGGAGGGAGAGGAGTAGACTGGCACAGGGGGAAACTAGTGAGAAGGGGAGACCTGGTGGGAGGAGGAGGGGAGGATGGATCAACAAAGCCCAGGGCTACACATGCCCAGATGCCCGAGTCTACAACCTGATGCATGGCACAAATCCACCACACTATACACTCAACAAGCGAGATATCACCAGCACATGAGCTAGATGCATGCCTGAGACTAATGGGAGACCATGCAATCCTGTTTCTTTTATTTTCTCTTATTTTCTTTTCTCCATCCCTGTCCATATGACTCACTATGCCTACCTCTATATCTCATCTATCCCATTACACCCTCAACTGCCCTCACCAACCTCAATGTTGATAATATTGCTATGTGGAGAATTCTAGAACTGCTGACTACTCTACTTGTTACAGCATGTTTACTTTATATATACCTGGCTCTGCCATGCCTCTTAGCTCACCGTAGCTTGTCCAGCAATAAACTGATTTATCATCATCGTCATCCAAGTCCTCTGTCCTGTAAGAATTTGTTCAAGTACTTTCAGACTCTGCTTAAATAATTTTCACACTCACAATACACATCGTCTCCAACCTCCTTCACAGCTGGTGCCCTCCTAACATGTCTATGTGTACATGTCTGTCATCTCTGTCTTGCTTTTTTGCTGCTGCTACCTCCTGTAACAATCTCTACAATGGCTGCATGCGACACCAGGACACATGGATGCACACACCATCACAAAGTTCAGGGGACATTGGAATGACAGGACGAGGGGAACAGAGGAGCAGAAACATAAGGGCTGACCCCAGTCAGGGGAGAGCCACATGGTATGTTCCCACCCCTGCCATGTCAGCACACCTAGTTGACCAACAAACAAATTCCACTCACGACGCACATGCTCATGCCCGCGGTGCATCGCAGTATTTTTTGTGAAAGCTGAAGCCCTGTTTGCTCATAGGCACACGGGCGGTGATGGCAAGCGCGAGCATGCCTAAACCTGCATCAATCCACCACAGCAAGGTTGACTTTATTGCCTGCGATTGCTCGCATGCCTTCATGTTGCGGGGATGGGACAGTGCAGGGTGGGGATGAGTTGATGAGGACAATGGTCTTTTGGTGGGTGGACATTGCTCCATGGTACCCTACCTGTAGATAGCAGTCTATACTATGTATATACTTAGTCAACAATATATATTTTGAATGCTCGTAACACAAAATCTAACCTACTTTGAAGTGACTTTGTAAAGTACTTTTGGGTCTTTGCATGTGCCTTTGACCACCTTTGGTGGCGGCTTTCTGGTCTTTGAAAGTGCGCAAAGTAAATGGACCTAGCTTTACAAAGTACACGGGACTTTGGTCTTTGCGACCTTTGCTGCCTTTAAAAGCCACCAAAGACGCCCACAAAGACCTGACAGTTTTGCTGATGGCCCAGGCGTCCTTCCCACATATTCAACTTCAACCAAGTCTTCCGTTAAACTCATTTAAGCCAGACCACAGTGCGCAGCCATCTGCCATTTCTTTTGACCTCGTTCAATCACACAGACATAGTCTCTCCCATGGCCTTACGCACCTGGACCCAGAAAATTTTCAGGACTGGGTCAATGGTGGACAACCACCAGTTCCGCTGGTTATACAACGAGAAACAGCGCAAGTCATTTTTCTTGTATGACGAGGACTTTTCTAATACTCAATCCAGAACTGGAGGCGCGCTATCTGAAGTTCAACTTGAACGCATTGTATCAGGTTGCCAGCACGGCGATGGGCCGCGAATGCACAAACATTGTCAAAACAAACGAAGGTGTGTATTCTGATTCACATGATACGTGTATCTCTGACGACCACATAGGAGCCTCAAGCAAGGTCTTCCTTCTGAGCTTCGACAATGGAACGGAGGCCATCGCGAAGCTTCCTACGCCAATGGCAGGCCCGGCCCATCTCACTACATCCAGCGAGGTCGCAACCATGGACTACGCACGGACCGTTTTGAATCTCCCTGTACCCCACGTCCACGCATGGAACTCG
>JABCKV010000360.1:0-14574 GCA_018282005.1 Asterophora parasitica | reverse complement strand
CATGCCCTCCATACGTTCGGCCTCTCATAGGGTGCAACGTGATGCGATATGGCGTATGATTATGTTTTGATTCTTGCTCATTTACATCTGCTGTTTTAAGGGCTCTGCAAGCAGATGTCCGCCTCTCTCTCTCTTGGGTTATCATGCGTTATAAGCCAATGTTGAAGATGCCGACCATTTGGGTCCTAGGAGCTGCGCGAAACCAAAGCATTGCGTCCACGCGTCTCAGCGCCGCAGACTACGGGGCAACAACCCCAACTATTGAATTTCGGTATAATCTTGGCCTATAAAACAGCTCGAAATTTCTAATACATTGGGAGTTACATTTAGCACTCGTGCTTCATTGTGGTGGTACCTACTGTGATTGCGTTGGGACGAAGAGGTCACCTGTCCCATCAATGCCAGAACTTCTCAACCCGAAGGCAAACAAGAGGGATACACCTGTCATGGTTATCGTCGGCTCATCGACATCAGTATTGCTTCAAGTTCAAGGCTTCCAGAGTGAGAGATAAGTACGAAGCTTGGCTTGTGCCTGCCTGTTAAATCTATGTTGAATGTTCTGCCCTCCGCTCCCGCGGGGAATGCTTCCGTTTTGATTGCATTACTTTTCAAATTCAAACTGCTGCCTTGACTACCCCAACTTCCTACCCTGTACTATGTCTGCTACTCCCGTTGAGGAGATTGAGGAGGTATGGCCTGATTCTCATCGAACCCAACCAATGACGCTAATGCATCTACCAGATCCACGCCATCATGCCTACTAACTTTCGGCCAGCTTTCGGAAAGGCATTATCAGACCCCTCGCATGGCGGCGATACCAGCTCCTAAGTACAGTTGGCGCGAATGATGCAGGAGAACGTGGATGCCTTTACAGACTCTCTCGCGGTGGACCTTGGGAAGCCCAGACTGGAGGCCATTGTGGGCAAGATTGGGACAATCTTGGACAGGGCGACGACTTACGCACAAAATTTAGAAGAGTGGACGAAGCCACCAGCGGTCGAGGTTCCGGAGTGGCAGAAGTCGTGGTCGCCGTCATTTCACAAAGGCTCTAAAGGGACCGTCCTAATCATTTCGTAAGAGTCATGCCCCTGTTCCGAGCTTTCTCTGACTTCAAAATCATTTCATTTGGTATTCACGCAGACCGTGGGACTACCCCTTGGTCCTTTCACTGCAGCCACTATATGGATCGATCACAGCCGGATGTTGCGCTGTAATCAAGGCCTCTGAGTTAGCACCAAATTTCGCTGCACTCCTCGCTCAATTACTACCAAAGTATCTCGATCAATCGGCTTTTCGTGTTGTCCTTGGAGCGGTTCCGGAGACGACTAAATTATCAGAGCTTCAGTGTAATGAACTTTATCTATCAGGAAAATTCGTCGTTCACTGACGGTTACCACACAGGGGACCACAGTGCGTCCATGTAGAACGCGCTTTGTGTCACACTCATGGCTTCGCAGTCTTTTACACCGGAACAGGACGTGTAGCTCGAATCACCGCCGCGGCTGCAGCCAAGCACCTGACACCCCTTACTCTGGAGCTGGGTGGAAAGTCTCCCTTAATCGTCGACGGTACATTCGACATCAGCCTTGCGGCTAAGCGTCTTCTCTGGGGAAAAACCAACAATGCCGGTCAGGTGTGTTGGCTCACCATCTTGTGGTATTGGTATAACCGTAAGTTATTGTACTAGACCTGCATCACCCCGGACTACGTTCTTGTTCTTCGCGACAAACAAGAAGCATTTGTTGCAGCTCTGGAATTGGCGTATCATTTGTTCTATCCCACCGGCGCTCTCAATTCTGCTTCATTTGGACGCATTGTTCCAGACTTCACCGAAGATACTTCTGTCCGCCCATTCATAAACTCAAGTCCCCTGCTCTCATTTCCTGCTACTATGTCATCTAGTACTACGGGCACGGGCGAGTGAGTCTGAGTCCTGCAGGTGACAGTGTATGACCGACTAAGGGTGAGTAACATATCTATCTATCTACATTCCAGCGGACACGTACTGATATTCTCGTAGTACACCTTATCTCGTGGGTACGGGCCCTAATAGTAACAGCGATTAGTCAGTTAGTATAGGTTTGTCGGGTTAGGAATCTAACATGTTTCAGCGATCCCGGTCCCCGCGGCGCGCGCCATTTCATGAAGGAAAGTACTCCTTGTTTTTCCGAGGTGTGCCGCCCTCTGAGTGCCATAACACATGGCTTAATGTCTCGCCGCAAATGCTCGTCAGATTCCCCCTTTCTGCAGGGAACGCTCTCCAATCTGAAGCTGTCTCGGGACCTGTCGCCCGCCTCCCCCCTCTTTTGCCCTCAACCGCCAATGTCTCCACGCCTCCTTTCACCGAATGTATCGTCTTGGACCGAAAGTTGAGCTTCTCGCGATTCGAGACACTGCTTGGCGTTCCGGGCTCCTGCCTCCGCTCTTGCGGGAGTCTACTCCGTGTACTCTATTTAGGTAGACCATACCAGCCAGTATAAAAGAACCTCGAGATGATCTCGAATACTAACACACAATGAAGTATTCCATCATCTTCGCGTCCATCTTCGCCTCGCTTGTCTCTGCTCTGCCCTCTGAGAGCCATCTTGAGGTTCGTCCTAGTCTTCTGACCGACTTTCACGATCCAACTACGGTCCTTCCAGGCCCGCGCGGGCGCCGTCGCCGTCCAGGGCTGTGGTGATCCCAGCTTTGCCACACCTTTCTACCGCTCATACAACCCCCTCATCATCGACCACTTTTATACGACCAGCCGTTCCGAGGACCGTAATGCCATCAGCAACCTCGGTTACAACGACGAAGGCATCTCCTCTTTCATCTGGCCCAGTGCTCAGCCCGGTACTGTCCCCCTCTATCGCCTGTACAGCTCCAGCGCGACGGACCATTTCTACACCACATCCGCCGCCGAGCGCGATTTCGCCCAGCGCGTGGGATATGCCAGCGAGGGCATTGCAGGGTATATCTACCCCAACACCAACTGCGGTGGTGTTCCGTTCTATCGCCTCTATACTGCGTCGGGCACAGATCACTTCTACACCACCAGCGCTGCTGAGCGTGACTCTGCCGTGAGGGGAGGATACACTTTTGAGGGTGTTGCAGGCTATGTCCTACCTTACAGTAGCTCTTAGATACAGCAGTCTTCTTGAACGTTTGATTGCCAGATCCTGGATTTTATACCAATAACTGTTATGACGTTGCTTTCCCTTTCTTTGATTAAGATAGTGGCACTTCATTCGCCTGAAGGGCATTCTGGAGGGAACGAAGGGCGAAATAGTGCTTAGTGGTGGCCAGATCGACGAGAAGCAAGGGTTCGAGTCGATGATCGTCGAGAATCACTGGAAAAGTGACACCATGTTCCTGGACAAAGGACTTGAAAAATACTGGACAAAGACTCCCTTGTTTTTGATGTTCTCCAAAAACTGGCATTTTTCTTTCATCTTCTTTGAATCTTCTGACAAAGAAGATGGTGTCGTGTTTCCAGTGAATGTCATGAACGGAGATCCACTCTTGGGATTTTTTTTTGCTCTCGTGAGCTGACAGAACTTGGAGTAGCGAACATCCTTCGATGTTATACGCGTTTACTGAAGATCCGGAGGCGAAGAAATCCAGTAAGTTTCTTGCTGCAGGTGATGTCAGCTTTCTCAATTCATTCCTAGTAATCGAGCGTACTACGAGTGGAAATCTGGTGTTCAACGATACTTTCTAACAGCTTTTAGGTACGTTGTATAATGTTTTTTATTCATGCTCATGCTAATAGTGTGGCCAGTGAACGAGCTTCTATTCGGAGGCGTTGGAGAATCCGGATGTAAGAGTACCGACCGATCATCGCATCTGTTATAAGTATCCTAATTCTCGTGTAGATGGCCGTCAAGTTGTGAAGTATAGCTTCGATAACTTTAGCTACATCCGTTCCCGCACCGACGCGCCCACCACGTATGTCATCCTGTTCGATGTTCCCCGAATGCTCTAACGCTGTGCCCAGGGCCGAGCCAACTCTTGAGATACGTTACCCACCATATACCGAGGAAAACACTGCCGTCATGTCCGCGCCATTGCAGAGGAAGATACCTGGATCGTCTGCCAACTGAAAAAGCGTCAATTGTATTCCATATACCAGTTCCTATTGAAGACATTTCGTCCACACACAGGTTTCTTCCCTTTCTGTGCGATCCACCTCTTCACCCCCTTCCAGCATCACATTGACGTACAGGAGTCGTGCCTCGCGGGTACCCTGTTAATTTCTCCAATTTTTCGCAAGTGCTGAACTACCATTGTGAGGTCGTGGAGGTTACACTAACTGAGTATACTTGACGAAGCCTTGCGCGCACGCATGGTTGTAAGAATTGATCATCGACACAATGCGGGATTGAAATTTCTATTGAATTGACCTCCACTACTTCCAAGACAGCGAAAAAGGGGAGAGCATAACGGCCAACTTCCCCCAGAACCCGAATATCGGAAAGGCTCCACCCAGCTTGGCCTCTAACACGGCATTGTCAGGAGCAGCGCTTTTGAGGTTCTTGAGATGTTCTTCAGCGCCTGCCCTTCTGTCGCTCACCTCGTTTCCAGCTTTCATCCGCTGTTCCAACTTCTCCAGAGCCTCCGCATACCCAGCAGCTATGTTCTTCGCATCGGCCTGGATACGCTTCACCTCCTCCTGAAGTTTCGCCCGATCCTCTGCCAACTCTTTCCGCGTCTCTTCGTCACGCAGTCGACTCGCCTCGTTCATTTCCTCCATCAACGTCTGCATTTCCTTTCGATGCTGCGCAATCTGCTCCGTGAGGTCACGATCGAGCTCCCTCCCCGCCGACGTCTGCGAGATATCCATCCCAGCGTCCAACTCTTGCTGTATCTGCAGTGCTTCCGGTTTCTGCCCGAAGAACGAGCGCAGAATGGCGCGTGCGGAATCCAGAGTGTGCTCGTGGCGGACGAGTCTTGCGCCTTTATCCAAAACCGGCTTGAAGAAGATATCCTTCGACGCGAGCTCCTTCTCCCTGGCCTGTCCAACCTGGAAGTCCACCTCCCCCCACATATTGGTGGCAACAACAACGTTCTTCAACGACTTGTCGCCGCAGAGATTACGGAACATCTTGAAATTTCGCGATGAGATTCCGCCCATCCGATTATCGAGGATGCGATGCATGTAGATGACGCCAGCGAGCATCTTTCCATGCTTGTACCTGCAGGCGTTGTCAGCTTCGTGTCTGAGTGTGATCGACGAGAAGCCTACGTGAAGGATAGGTAGGCGGCAATCATGGCTAGAACGTCCGTGTCCCTCATTGTGGAGTCGTCAAAGCCGGGTGTATCGATCAGCGTGATACGGTAACCATCAAGGTCGAACGGGCTGGTTGCTTGCACGGAGGTGGTGCAAGATTCGAGGCCTCTACCGACCTGGAGGTTTGCGCCGCTAACGAGGTTGATGAACTGATGTATGTGTTAGAGAAGAAGGGCAGTGATACAGCGCAAGACAAGCTGACCGATGACTTTCCCGTACCCGTTGGGCCCATAACGCTATGCCGCCAGATATTTGTTAACACGTAATGGAAAGAATCGAAGCCTCACTCACGCAATCATCATCTCCTCGGGCGCTTGTTGCTGCTGCTGCATGTATATGTATAAGCAAGGTCATACCGAACAGAAAAGGGAGAAAGCGTACAGTGTATTCTGGGAGGCTGCTCATCGCTATGAGGAAAAGGACCGAAAGGATCCAACAGAACTCTGAATGGGTTACGACATGGACGCTCCTTGCATAAGTTCAAGATTTTATAGAATTTATGCGGCGCCATGCAGACGATGGCTGCAAGGCAGCGAGGCTCAACAACCATACATTACCTACCCCAACTCCTGGGTCGGGCCACAAAGTTGGCTCCTCGCCGCGACATTCGAAACAATTTCCAACGAAGACGATCAATGAGTGCACTAGCGATGAATACATGTGGTGAAAGATCAACAATCCTGGAAAGACAGCGCCTCGCGCTCGACGCATGATGTACTTTTCTGTCTGAAATTTCATTAGCAGTCTAGTATGTGAACACTGAGAGATATGAACTCACGCTCTAAGAAAAATCGTTTTCGAAAAGGGAAAACGTTGTGAGAGAAAATCTGATTCTGACATGAAGGTCAACAACAAAGACAGGTGAAACGACCTGGATGGCCTTGAGCTTGAGGATGGTCGAATCTCCGTCTCCGCATTGACAACACGTGCATAAATACAGAGATATATCTCAGTTGCGTTGAGTTTTCAGCTGATTCGAATGCTGCGTAAATAGTCATGGATACGTCGATCCTAGCAGCATTTAGGTTGGAAGAATGTCCAGAAAGCATCAGTGCAGAAAACGGCACAAGAAATATGAATTCGTTCGTCGATCTCGTATCGCGAAACCCTACAGCGTCGCGAAAGGTCCGTCACTCGTACTCCATCGTCGACCGGAACTAGTCCGGAATGTCAAGGCGGATACCACGCTGAAGTTCTCCGCGAATACCAAGCTGAAGGCCCCATGAGTTCCATCCCAACGCGAGGACACGAGTTGTGAAGAGAAGGGAACGCCTACGCGTGCTGACGGTTGGCCGATATGTTGGGTTTAGTGATGCAAAGCCGGTCGTAGGAGGGCAGCAACTGGAGCCCTGACACGATCATGAGATATAAGGACGAGGAACAGGCTGTCCTAAAACCAAGCGCACCTGAGGTCATCGTTGTACTCATGTTCTGTCGAATGTAACATCAGAAAAAGCGGCCGATACCAAATCTTTCCTAAACATGAACCGTCAAAGAAATGAACGAGTAAAATCCAGAGAAAGTGGCCACGTACCCAAGCAATCAATCGGTCACCTTTGCCTTTCTCCTACTTCGCCTTGAACTCTTCCAACCCTCCTCCTCCTCCTTCACCCCCACCACGATCTCCTTTTCCTGTGGGCCCACAACCAAGTCCACTAGAACCGTCGCCACGAGCCTTCCAGTGAGCCCAATCAGCAGCCCCACGATAACAGCAACTCCGCAGAACACATATATCGGATAGAACGCATCAAGCAGGTACAACGCGATAGTGTGGGGCCAGCGCACAAATACGTCCGTCAGGATGTCGAAGAACACAATGACTGGTGCCAGAAAGTAAAGAATGATAGGCAACGGCGAGAAACAGCTGATTGAACGCGAGATTAGGGAAAAAGTGAAGCTGGTGAGGGTGGCGATAGCTGAGAAGACCGAGAAAGCTGCTGAGACGCCTCCAATGATGTAGGGTAGTAGCCGCTCCAAGGGCGGCGGCGGCACTGCGTCTGTCGACGCCATGAGGATTCCGAAGAAAGCTGGTGAGAGCTAGAAACCGGAAGCTTGGAAAGTCCAGTGGCGTCACTGGTGACAGTATGGCCTTTCCACAGCTTCATCACATGACAGTATCATGTGACCACGACGTGCGTCGCGTCAGCGCGTCGATTTGCAGATAAGCTGGATCTTCCCTTCACTCATCCTGACCTTTTCATACGCGAAGGTTTTCGCGCCCACAACATCCGTGCTGTCGTTTGCGGCAAATGATCCTGTGGCGCCTGTGAACGATACCACGGGGACATCAACTACACGCCACGGATAGGATGTCGTGATGAACGGCGTTTACAGCATGTCGAAGCTGTTTAGGAAATGTCACAGTGGGTACGGTGGCTACACAGAAAAAGCGCGACGTCAGGAAGATCATCCTCTCAAGCGGCGTCTCGAACTTACAGTAGCTCAGGACAGCGACGCCAGTCTTGATCCCTACGACTGAGTGCCAGCCTCACGTAATTCCAGAACGATGTGGCAAAATCTTGTATTGGGATTATGTAGCCGCCACCTATGCTAAGGAAGAACATGATGTATCAGACAATACTGCTCTATTAACGCGACACCTACCGTGGAAGTATAGAATAACACGATCAGTCCTGCGGGGCCCGATCCACAGGAGTCGCGCGTTTTCGCCGATCCCATCCACCAACTGGGAGACCATTTTGTTTGGCCCATTTTTCATAGACACTGAGAGTCGTTCCCATAACGTACTGGAACTGATGCATGTTTAAAGCGTTGGCGACGAAGCGGAGCGCAGTGTCCCCAAGATTCCGCCTCCAGGTCTTTGTGCTGCGGGTCGCGGAACGTACGGCGAACGTGGTTTTAAAACGCTCCAGAGGAGTATCGGTGCGGAGGGTCGATCAGCTTTTACTAGAGAGATAACGGCCCAATTGTAAGTGTGTGCTACTGACGCAATTGGGCCAACACGAGCGCGATGCCTGCCACCTCGGTCCACGAAACATCGACGTACTTCTCCTTGTCTTTGTGAACAGTCTGCATCTGTTGGGAGCTGCTAACAGCTTCCGCTGACGTGCTGACTTTATAGTTCTTCTAATCAGACATTGTTACAGTGCAAGGCTAAGTACCTGTCAGATCACGACAGATGTCGCTTTCGTATTCGGGACCGCTAGAATTTAAAAGGACTTGCGTCAAGCTTTCGTCAAGCACATACAGGGGTGCGCGGTGGGCCGACAAGCAACGAATGATGGTGACAGAAAGAGTTGCCAATCGGCGGAGTGACAGTTACAATTGGTTCACGCTGTGGACGAGGATCACCCCGAAAAACCAGCTGCGAACCACTCCAAAATAATGGGTGTCAACTCGCCCTTCTGCTTCTCCCACGTCAAGAAATCAAAGTACGGGTCATTATGGACGCCGTATTTCTGGAGCACAAACCGGGCTCCATCGTGCTGCTTGCAGATTTCGTTCGCAACGACAACGATCTCGTCGCGAAGACACTCCGCGTCACCGGCCGTGATGAGCACGCGGTCAACGATGGTGTCGAGCTTTTCGAACCAGCCTTCAGGCGCTCGGAGCGCCTCGAGGTACTGGCGCTTGTTCTCGGGGACACCGTCGAGGACGAGGCGGCCCCAGTACGTGAGGCAGCCTAACCCGATGATGTCGTTGGCGTCATTTGTAATCAACGAGCCGCCTTGACCGGTCAGCGAGACCCAAGGCGACATGAGATAGGCACCACCGAGAGGAGCGGAGAGCGTTGGGCGAGGGACATTGGGGATTGGGTGCAGCAAGTGTGAGAAGAACTCAAGTGCGAGGTTCCCGCCAGCTGAGTCGCCGGTAATTTGGATGTTCTGCGGCTGGACGCCGCTAGAAATTAGGTGCTGGACGGCCAAGACGACTTGTGTCAGCCGAGTGGGAAAGGGGGCGGTGGGTACGAGTGCTGGGACGTTTGTCAGTCGATTTCTCGGTAGACTACATGGTCACAGGAACTTACAATATTGCAGAATGGCAAACCCGGTCTCTTTGTCCTTGGTCTTCAGCTCATCAAGGATGTATTTCCAAAAATCGGGGACGAAGAACTGCATTGGGAGCAGATAGGCTCCACCTAGATACTAAGATGTCAATTTCTCAAGTGCACAAGTGAGTAGAAGGACCAAACCATGGAGGTAGAGGATCACTCGGTCTGTGCGTCGTTGCCCGATCCAAAGCAGTCGCGAGTTTTCGCCCAGCTCATCGACGACCTGAGGGAGTTTCTGGCCTTTTACCCAGTCGTTGTATACATCGCGAGTGTCGCCCAAAGCCCACTGAAGTTGCTTCACATTGAGCTGTCCGGTGAGAAAGTAGAAAAGCTTGTCCCCGAGTACTCTCTTCCACGGCTTTTGTTTGTTGTTGGGGTGGAACGGCGATGTAACCAAAGTCCAACCAAGAACTAACGCTGCATCCGTGTAAAAATAAGTGGACGATCTGCGGGATGCGTAACAGTCATACGCACGCAGGTGGAATAGCAGAGACGCTGTTAATCCCGCTTTTTCGCCGATGGTGGGGTTTCCATAGCTTCTATCCTTGGTCGTCGCCATCCTGCGCAGATTTGCCTTGAACTTAAAAAATCAGCTGCTCGGATTATAAGCAAAATATTACCGGTAGACAGCTTCCATTCACACCATTGACATGCCACAAACCAACTGGAGCCGAGGACCAATCGCTAACCAGTGTGTACTTGATGGAGAGCGGCGTAGTATCCTGACGCTACGCCAAGCAGTAAGCACGTCTTTTGGAGAACAATCTAAAGCAAGTTCAGTGAGATCCTGGTTTCTACACGAGCACATTATATATCAGACCCTTGCTCTTGCTCACCTGCCGTATCATGACAAGAACTTCCAAGTTGTAAAGAGAGGAATAGCTGGTATTCCATTGGCTGAGAACCGCTTGACTATTTGGGCAAAATTTCCCGCGGTTACAACTTTCCGAAAACCACCGTTTTCCAACTCACTTCACTTGAACTTGCACAAAATGAGCTCCAGCATCGCGTCTTTCTTCTCTTCATTCCTCCCCGTTGTGCACGCCGACTCAGAGGAGGAGCAGCCCGAGCAGCAGGAGACTGAGGCCAAGCAAGAGGAAGAAGAGGAGGAGGAGCCGGAGGATGTGAGTGGGCTCCGCTCGGACTTACATGGCGCCTGGCTAACGGCGACAAAAGCTGCACCCAGGTATCCGAGAGGAGGTCAAGCAGTCAGCAAAAGTCATCCAGCTCACGAAGCACTTCGAGCACTGTCAGGAGAAGGTGCAGAGCGGACAGGGCTTCAAGGGAGAGGATTGTGTTGAAGAACTGTGAGTGATCGAAGGATTCGAATTTCAATCAATGTATCTGACTTTGCGTGTCTACAACAGGTGTATGTCTCCCGCTTACTCGAGAATTCATGTTTTACTGACGTCGTGTTCTTCGCCGCTTCGAAATTCCAGTCCAGTGCGTATCCCACATGCCTCAAACTAACACACGCTTGTTAACCGCTCCCCGTGTCTTCCAGCTTGATGCACGCTGTCGACGTACGTCGCTGTATCTCTCCATCTCTAGAATAACTGCTGACCCGCTGTGTACTGCAGGATATCGCCGCACCAAAACTGTTCTCCAAACTTCGTTGAGACGTGCTTCAGCCTTTTGGTTCGTCCCTCCCTGCCCAACCTCAAAGTAAACTTCTGCTAACTTACATCAAGGTGGTGTGGATTTAGGGCACTTAGAGCCTCCCCTCGTTTTCCCTCTGTCCAGCAGACACATAGAAACGAGCCTTGTTTCATAATAATAACCGCTGGAAGCGATACATCACATTTCCTGGATTCACCACGCCAGCGCCGAAAGATCGGCTCTATGAAGTTCCGTGCGAGGCAGAATTTCAGCGCTGTGCTTCCAAACTCTCTCCACAATTGAACTTGAAGTTTCCCGATGCTGGTCATGTGCGTGCCCAGGCTGCAGAGGGGCGTAAGTAGGGTTGGCCTAGGGGTCGGGAGGCAATTGCGCCACCATCATGGCTAACCTCATTCGCTCTGCCAAGTCCGGCACTGGACTCTCCATGAACTGGACTCCTATCACGTCAGCCTCAACCAGGTGGATGCCCCTTGCGTTCTTTGGCCTACAGGTAAGCGAGGATCGGTTTCGCTGAAGCCCTCGAACTCTCAACCACCTTGTACGCCACAGGAGTTGCCGCAACCCTCAATTGATCCTGATCTGCTCATCGATGTCAACGCCTGTGTTATGCAAAAGGATCCCTACGCAGTTCCCAATAAACACACCGTGATGGGGTGCGGCCACTAATTTTGCCCACCGGCTTCTCGCAACTCTGCCACCAGGCTACGATCGATTGTCATGGACGCGGGTGGACCTCCCGCTCCTCATTTGCGGCGAAAGTATGCAGACTAAAGCTGAGGTCTGTATCGTCGATCTACTTACCTCCCAGTCAATATCGAGCGCGTTCTTCTTGTTCTGAAGGAAGAGCCATTGCAGGAGCCTGCCCATGCATGTGCACCAGCTCAGCTCGTCGCGCAGCAGCAGTCGGGACGTTTAACAAGAGTAATGCACGCAGGGAATCGGTTAGACTGAGGTATTTCTTCACTAGTTGACCCTTCAAATCTGAGAGATCGTTCTTTGTTCATACCCGGTATTCACGTCGTCCGTGTTCTTTAAATTTCCCGTCACCCGAACTCTGTCAACTTGTATCAGCCATGGGACCTAATACTATCCTCCATAGGAAACCCGCGTGACCTATTATTGTTATCCGCCCGTTCCCCGTGATTGTGCGATATGAAGGGATGAAGCCTCTGGACGATAGGCGTGAAATGTTGAAGTGCTATGAAGCGTTTAAGGCGATCCTAATCGAAGACAGCTTCACGAAATCCCGGTGTCCCTGAGGTTCAAGATGACAGCTTTTATTTCTGCGTTTCGCTGTTGCGGCCAACACCGTTTATCTGGTTGACAGTAGAAATGCAAAATCTTTTCCACATTCATTATGTTGAGCTATTACAGGAGACAAGACCTTAAAGAAGCGTTCTTGAACCTCGCCCAACATTCCACCAAACCGCGAATAAGATATCTGACCCGATCTAACATTGGCACGGGTGACGGGATGTCATCTACCAGTGCAAGCGATGGGTGGGGCACTGGTACCCGGACGGGTTCTTGAAGAGATAGAGCTGATGATATTCCTCCGCATCCCACCACTCGGCCGCCGAAAGTATTTCTGTGACGATCTTCTGGCCCTTCGGCGTGAAGTGTTTCGCCTGGATCTCCTCGGTTACGCGCTTCGCGATGGCCTCCTGCTCGTCCGAGTGGGTGAAGATTGAGGAGCGATATTCTGCACATTGCGTCAGATGATATACATATGGCGTTCAGTGACAGGTGGATTACGACAGATTACTTACGGGTTCCAACATCTCCTCCTTGCCTGTTCACAGTGGTGGGGTCGTGGGTGCGGTAGAAGAATTCTGTTCGGAATTTTCGACTGTCACATCTAGAGACAGAACAAATAATCGGAAATTTTGATCTCACCAACGAGCTCGTCGTAAGTAACGACGCTGGGATCGAACTCGATCCTGACCGCCTCCGCATGGTCAGTCGCACCGGTGCAGACTGTCTTGTAATCGGGATTCTTAACGAGCGGGTTTCCTCCAGTGTACCCGACAGCTGTCTTGAGGATACCCTTGTTCTGCGCAGGAGGGTAGTGCTTGAGGAAGATATGTTCCGTTCCCCAGAAGCAGCCCGACGCAAAGGTGGCGATTTGGGCGTTGGCGGCTGTTCCAGATCTTGTCAAAAGCCTTTCTTGAGTGAAACGAGTCAAGGGCTTACCAGTAGACATCGAGGCGTATTTGGAGGGTTCGAACTTTTGAGAAGAAAAAAGGAATCTTATCCGACCTAGCATTCAAGCAGAAGATCTAAGTGAGAGTGGGCTGGCCTTAAAGGAGCCAGATGGGGAGAGAAAGTGGGTTCGACTGGATCGCGCGTAGAATTGAATGGCGTTATGGTCACATGACTCCATGTGTCAGCTTAGGGCACTACTATTATAAATAAACCTGGGACGTACTGAAGCTTCAGCGTTTCAACTTTCAAGCGTCTTCGCTTCGGGTCAGAATTCCCCGGTATATTATATGACACTCGAGAAAGAGGAAAACTTCACGAGTTGTAACAGACAAGATTAGATACATATGATCATAGTACATATTTAACTTCAGTTCATTCATCTTCTAATCATCTTTCGAAGTTCAACGAATTTCAGCAATTCCAGTGCTCCACTATGTATGCCGGCCCAGTCACATTGCCTCATTATATGTGCGGGCGCAAAACTGATGATCTTGATCCTACCAACAATTCTTATTCTCGTCAATCTGCTCGTTTCCGTCAGACATCCGAACTTCGGTGAAACTTCGAACGATTTTTGGCGCATAGTCCGACATCTACCTTCTAGCAGCCCAAGATTTTTGCCACGTAGCTTCTGGCCGGCTACAGAGTACTGGCGGTGGGGCGCAGCTCAGAGCATGGTGATGATCGCTTGCACTATTCTAGTACTACCCTCAATTGGGCAACAGCACGTTTGGTCACAGCTGGCCACTCTATGCTGTTCGTCTGTGATATTTACTCAACCATGCTCCACTCATGAAGCTTCAGGCCTTCAAGCTCTCGCACGCTAGGCTGATCTTTGCATCATTCTCCAATTCGACAGCTGAGGTCCCCATCACCCCTCGCAGTCTCCATCGCTGAGAAATGGATGCTATCACACACACAGATGCATATGACCTTTATGAGCTTCATTGTCGCGCGTGAGCAGCAGCTAACTCGAGGCGACGGAGCCAGTATGTACATCAATTCCGTTATCAGATTCTATGGTCTGGCCAGCTCCCGTGGCCCGTGGGCCTCTCACCCGTACCTTCATTTTCAGGGCTCCTTCCAACATCTCGCAGGGTCCTCTCGTTCAACCTTTGAATTTTCTGCACTGTGCAATGTTTCTCGCGCTCTCAATGCCCTAGACCTGATTCAGCGTGACTCGTACAATGCAAGGAACGGTGCTGCACTTCATACTACTACTTGGTACATATAAGTACTCGGTGCTGGATCTTCATTTCCTCCAAGTTCCCGGTGCGTCATCATGATATTATAATTGCATCCCTGAAATTGATTGGACGGCAGGATTGTGCGCTGCGGTCAGGTCTCTCCGACCACAAGCTTTCTCTGGCGGTTGAGCGACCCTCCATTCTCGATCCCTCATCGGACAGCAGCAATGTCTTAGCAGTGGTCTAGAAGGATCTGCTTGAACTCTTGGATGGCCACC
>JABCKV010000358.1:0-14623 GCA_018282005.1 Asterophora parasitica | reverse complement strand
CGGAGGGAGCCGACGGCGGAGAAGGCGAGGATGGCGCGTACGCCGAGGGATTTGAGGGCGGCGATGTTGGCGCGGGCGGGGACGGAGGAGGGCGGGATGGTGTGGCCTGGTCCGTGCCGTGCGAGGAAGGCGATCTGTGTGCCTGAGGGGAGCGCTGAGATGGTTATGGGCGCGCTAGGGAACCCCCAGGGCTAGGCGTGGATTAGGCAGGGGGGATGGTGAGTGCAGGGAGGCGTACTGTTTCGGGGTTGACGTGTTTACTAGGGAGGGAGGAGGGTTAGAGGGTGGGTTAGAGGGACGGGGTGGAGGGGGCGTACACGAAGGTGAGGTTATCGAGATGGTAGAGGCCACTTCCGCCGATAACACCAATGAGCACTGCGATCGCAGTGAATAGCGCGCATAATCGTGTACAGCTAACAGTCCATACCCTTGTCCTCGGCCATTGAGGAAGGGAAAAGATGGAATTGAAATAGGTGCGATTCGCGAAGCATGTGTATGGATTGATTACTTACAAGAACGGGTTTTTGTCCGAATATCGGCTAAGCTTTTCTCCCCAAGTTGAGATCGATTACCGCGTGATAAGTTACTACTATGATGGCCTAACGAACATACGTGGATGGTAGTAGCGACAAGACATACTTCCACGTGTGGTTTGTCAAGGTTTGTTCAACGGCTCTTCGTCGGAACATCTATGGTGGCCCTATATATCAATTTGAATATACGACGCGAGACAGTCTATCGTGCTACTGAGCTGGCTGGCAAGATGAATTTAAATTCTAAACGCCACGATAGCGACTCTTTACATATTGAACTATCTTATTCTCTGAGACTGCTTGCTGGACTCTTCCATTCGAAGCCTACAATCCATTCAAGGTCTTTGTCTGCCGTTGGTATACACTGCGAGTTTTGCGGCGATTTTATGCACCTTCATGCCACATGTTTTTCCAATCCATTGGCATCATATACCTTCCGACTATGACGCGGTATTGACGTCAATTAGCTGTAGACCTGAGGCCTGAGAGGCGACAACGCTGTAGCATCCCCGTTTCTTTCTTCCCTCTATGATCTTCCTCGTCAACATCCCTCTCCGGAGATGTGTCAACACCACACCCTACTCGAGGCTTGCATCCGTTGATCATGATCGATCTATCTTTCTACTACATAGCTGAAATATCTTGGTGTATCCCAAGGCCTCTGGTTTTGCGACCTCGCACGCCGCGCGTTTTCATCGGCGTGGTCATCTTTCTGTGATACTTGAGTGAAGCCGCAGGAAATCCATTGACACCTGTTGATGTTCAAGTTCTTTGGACCCACAGAGACCTCGAGGAGTCGAGTCCAATGAAGGACGGACGCTCGAAGCTGGAAGCCTCATGTAAAAGTGCGCATGCTTTCAATGATACATTCCATCATGGCGATACTCATTTGACTCAAGGAGTTGGACGCCATGGCGGGGTTGCCAAGGTGATGGATGCCGGTCCGATTTCGAGAATCCCAGTTTGGACTGGTCCATTCCAGCACTCCTCCACTTCCTCCTTCTCCTCCACTAGCAGATGTCTCATCCGCACCACAACATCCATGACCTCCAGGCCACAGAGGACCGAGAAACAAAGGAAGATGCAGTGGAATCTGGCATGAAACGGCTTGTAAGACCGTCTTGGGAGTGGACAAGTGACCACGTGGAACGAAACACCGGACGGACGATCAAGAGAGGGCTCATGTGAACCAAGGCGGTCTAATCTTGTCACTTGGGTGCGTTTTAAGTTCTCCTTCTCCTGAACGCTCACCGCCCCGCAATGGCTGAGCCTCGCCCCCTCTCCACCGCAGTCTCCAGTGCGACGCTCGAGGCCGCCTTCCACACTCCTTTGCCTCCAACCGACAGCGATTACCTCGACCCTCCCAGGGCATCATATCTAGAGTCTGATTCTATAATAGCTAATACCATCTCAACGCCACGCGATTCCTACGCCTACGCTACTTCGGCTTCCAACGCCAGCAACTCTGGCCCGCTTCTCCCCGCACCAACAAAGCTTGAATCCAGCTCGGATGATTACGCTCTGGATGATCCATCGAAACCGCCGCGGAAACGCCGCCCGGCGAGGCTGTTCATCGTCTTCCTTGCGCTGGCGGCGCTCGTCGTCGTGGTGCTCGCAGTGATTCTGCCAGTGTACTTTACTGTTATCAAGCCCAAGCAGAGGAATGCGACAGCGGCGCCTAGCACGACGACGCCTGCGGGCGATGGGCCGATTGGGGGTGGGGGTGGCCATGGGAATCCGGGCAAGGCTACGTCTGGGGGAGATGGATCGACGGTTACGAAGGAGGACGGATCAACGTTCACGTATACCAACAAGTTTGGCGGGTATTGTGAGTGCATTACATACTTATATATCCGTTGGATTAGCTTCACGAGTTGACGTTGTTTGCTAGGGGTGTACGACCCGAACGACCCGTTCAACAACAACGCCCGCGCCAACTCCTACACGCCACCCCTCAATCAAAGCTGGACCTGGGGCAAAGATCGCGTATACGGGTGCGTTCCACTCCCACTCCGCGCCATTGCCTAAGTACCTAATCTAACTGCTACTCTGCTCCTGCAGCGTAAACCTCGGCGGCCTCTTCGTCCTCGAACCCTTCATCTCTCCGGCGCTTTTCCAAAAGTACCCCGGCGCAGTCGACGAATGGACTCTCAGCACCCTCATGCGCGCCGACACCGCAAGCGGCGGCATCAGCCAGCTTGAGGATCATTATAATACGTTCATCGTGCGTCTCACCTTCCTCCTTCCCTCATTCATCTGACGCCCTACGTGTATACAGACAGAAGAAGACATCGCAGAAATCGCAGGCGCCGGGCTCAACTGGGTCCGCCTGCCCGTCCCCTACTGGGCCATCGAGACCTGGCCCGGCGAGCCGTTCCTCGCACAGACGAGCTGGAAGTATATCCTACGTGTCCTTGGCTGGTGCAGGAAGTATGGGATCCGGGTTAATTTGGATTTGCATACGATTCCGGGGTCGCAGAATGGTGGGTACCCCTGCTACTTCTTCCTTCTTCGCGGCCTTTTTCACCTTCATGGACTCACACCCCCCTCCTCCCAGGCTACAACCACTCCGGCAAACTCGGCCGCCCCAACTTCCTCAACGGCGTAATGGGCATCGCAAACGCCCAGCGCGCGCTCGAGTACATGCGTGTCTTCACCGAGTTCATCTCGCAGCCGCAGTACGCGAACCTCGTGCCCGTCTTCGGAATCATGAACGAGGCGCTGCTGTCGACTATCGGGAGGGCGCAGCTTACAAGTTTGTAAGTCCAGCTTCCCACCTCCTTCCCATCCTCCTTCACCACTAACCCCACCCCCCGCGCCCAGCTACCTCGAAGCACACAACCTAATCCGCAACATCACCGGCACCGGCGCGGGAAACGGGCCGTACATCTCCATCCACGACGGCTTCGCCGGCGTCAGCAGCTGGGCGGACTTCCTCCCCGGCTCAGACCGCATCATCCTCGACACGCACCCGTATCTCGCGTTTGACGGGTCATCGGCGACGGCCCCGATCGATACTGGCACTGGAGCGAACGCGGGTGGGGTTTGGCCGAAGACAGTGTGTACTAGGTGGGCTGCGAATATGAATAATAGGTCAGTATATGCGTGTGTTCATGCTGCATAGTACAATTGACCTGACCTGCGTCTATAGCCGCTCGAATTTCGGTGTCACCGTAGCCGGGGAATGGAGTAACGGCTACAACGACTGTGGCCTCTTCTTGAAAGGTGTACCTGGAACGAGTAGTGTGACGTACGGGGGCAACTGCTCGGACTGGCAGGACTCGACGAATTGGTCAGATGCGACCAAGGCGGGGTTGCTCCAGTTTGCGCTGGCGAGTATGGACGCGTTGGGCGATTTTTATTTTTGGACTTGGAAGGTGCGCACCGAGCTCCACTCCTTCTTTTCCCCCTCGTTCTCTACATCCGCCATCCGCCATCTCGCATCGCATCCCTAATGATCTCGCATATCTGACTGCCTTCTCCCAGATCGGCAACTCAACAGCAGGAATCGTCCAATCACCCCTCTGGTCCTACCAGCTCGGCCTGCGCAACGGATGGATGCCCGCGGACCCCCGCAGTTCCCTCGGCACCTGCGCCTCCCTCGGCGTCTCCAACGCTCCCGTCCCCAGCCCCTTCCCCTTCGCCCCCTGGCAAACAGGCGGCCCCGGCGCCGGCACAATCGCTCCTTCCGTGACATCCCAATTCCCCTGGCCGCCCGCGACGATTTCCAACGCAGGTGCCCCGGTTAGTGCGCTCCCGACGTATACGAACACGGGAACAGTGGTGAGGCTGCCACCGCCGACGTTGACGCCCACCCCGACGGGCAAGGTGGAGGTGGGCAGTGGGTGGTTTGATCAGGGGGATACGGCGGGTGCGCCGACGCCTGTGGAGGGGTGTACGTACCCGACGGATGCGTGGGATGCGATTGGCGTGCCGGTGCCGCCTGTTTGTTCAGGCGTTTGAGGCGGTTGAGGTGTTGTTGAGAGGTGGTTGGGATGGACTCTTTTTTGTGTCGCGTAAAACTTTCTTTGATACCCCACAACGGCTCGACCGAGCTCGAGTCTTGTTCGTTTTTTTGTGTTCGATGACCCCGAATCCGATGGACACAGAATGATCTATATCGCCCACACTCGTTTTTGTTGCTATTGTTCTTCCGATACACCTTCCCGGTCGTGACTATGCCTACCTATACTACGTGTATAACTCGTTCGTTATACTTGCTTGAGACTCTTTATCCTCACTTGGGACGCCACGAGTCAGGACGACGTGCGTTCCACATTGCAGGCACCAGGGCTCTCGGCGTGAGTCGAAAATCGGGCCTCGGGGACTCGCTGTCGCCCTGATCATGACGTTTACAGGGTCTTTACAGGACTGAGCAAGTACAACAAACCACCCTCAAGACCGACTCGGGGGATCTGGCCTCTCGGACGTGGATTACCGCGCGGACTCAATGTGAATGGGCTGAGTCAACTGACACTAGTAGTGTCCGTCCCCCGGCCGCCTTTTTACTTACACCTTACACCTGGGCCTGTCCAGTGTCCGAGTCGAGAGTCGATTCACCGGTAGTCGGCGTGCACGATACCCACAGCTTCCTTGGAGTGAGGCTTGGCCCCAGATTAGATGTACGAAACATCGAACCATGGACATTCCAAACAGCCGACGCAGGATTGAAGATTCAGCCGCAGATGGTGGCACGCTGCTGTCCGATTGTGCTGAGTCGTGCGTACGGTAATTGTGGCAGGCCAGTGTGATTCGTAAGCACATGGACCTTTAACCTCTCCGCGAGTCCCATCACGATGGGAACTGACAGAACTTGGACGTCGACAGAACCACAGGCTCCCGACTCGGACGTACGGCCAAGAAATCTTTTTGTGCTCGGTTGCTGGCTTGTTCGACTCGGATGGTAACGTCCTGGACTTGAACTTCAGTTTCTTTGTATGCGCCTTGTGCTGGATGCGGCGATGGACCTGAATACAACTATTCAGTGATCTTCTCTCGGAAGCCGGCGATATCTGATGTGATCTGCGCGTGCAAATACACGTTGCCCGAGCTGTGCAGTGTGCTCGAGCCTGCAAAAGTGCCTCTCCGTGATGCGTTCTGGCGCCGTGCAATATCCGTCCGTTCCGCGCAACGACGTAATTGAGCATCGGTGGGCTCACCGGATGTCGGGTGGTCGATAGCCTGCAGGCCTTGGCTAGTAGGAGCTTTGAACACCCCGGGGCGGATATCGATGAAGATTGAGGATTGAAGTCAAGTCGATCGTCTCTGCGGATATTACCACTGGACTTCGTATTGTAACTCTGAGGATCGCGATGGGAACGCCTTTCGAGTCGGATGACTGGAAAAGTTCTTGTACTCGCTGCGTCTCGTCTCGTGGTACTCTCTAGCTTTCAAGCTCATGGGCTCGGTGCGTAGTACTGTCTTCTCGAGCAAGGATCATATGTGCTTAGCCGGCGGTTAAAGTCTGGATTTCGAAGGTCGCCTTACAGCCACACGAGATGGTACGATTGTAGCGGAGAAGCTTCCAGATTGTTCGATTAACGCACATGAAGCCCAGCTAATGAGAGAAGATTTTACTTACCTTCAGACTCGACCTGCTGGAACCCCTTGGTCCACCAATGCACGACTGCGAGCCTTGCAAACGTGGGGCCATAATCTTCAATGCGATCTCTCCATTTGGACGGTTCGTACGTACTTCGCATTCGTAAGGTGTTTCCCATCTGACTTTTAGGGTGGCCGTGTGGCATGATGGCATCTCAGGGGACCAGGTGCAGAGAATGCTGAGGAAAATGCAGCCACACGAACCTGTTGTTCGCGGAAGATTGTCGTCGGAGGAGAAGAACATTGGCATCATCAGACAAAGTGTTTTTTCGCTGATTGTAGGACCACACAGCTTCGGCCACACAACTGACGTCGGTGAGGCGCACATTTGTTTTCACCGCCTCTCAAAGGCTGCCTTCCGTTCCGGTTTGTTATTAAATTCTTCCCACTTGCCCTGGATCCCGTCCACCGGGTTCTGATCGATGGCTCAGCAAACTTCGTTAACTCGGCTTTTAACGCGAAAGTAAGGGCCAAGAACAACAAACGTAGGTCTTGCCCCATTTGCGATTACGGAGAGCCCTCAACACCGGAAGGTGGCTGTGCTTTTATCAACAATTTTCGAGAGATCTCGCCCAGAATGGGGCGTCCATGTCAGGCTTCTCCATTTGGGAAGAAAGCCAAACGCCGCTGAGTGCCATCAATATCGATCCAGCTAGTCCCATTTGCACCTCATAATGATCACTAAAACATTAGGTACCACACCTCTTCGTATCGACTAATGTTCTCGAATTTCAAAACCCAAGAGCTCTTGTAAAGAGGGCTCTGCATGGACGGAGGCAAAAAGATGCGATGTCAGGCACCGGCAAACTGGCGAGGCGTGGCTTCTCGAGTTTCAGTCCATATCTGAACACAGGTGTAAACCCCTATGGGCTAATGCGCTGCAGGGTGACGAGATCTGCTCCTCCAGGTTCGACCCGATTGGTTCTGGCAGCAAACCGAACAACATAACCGACCAAATGACGATCCCTTCCCCTCGCGGAGATCCACCTAAACCGTTCTCGTCTTATAAACGAATGAACCTATAAATCCCAAGGATCATCATCGGGCTGTCGGCGTCCACACAAGTCTTTGTTCTCTCTCGTACAATGGCCTCCGCGAGCATCCTCGCTTCCCTCCGCTCTTCACCACCGTCGTCGTCGTCCAGGAATGCCTCCGCATCTCCTTCCAGCAACCTCAAATTCCCTCCGCTTCAAAACACGAGGACCCAGGATGTCTTCCAGTCAATCGTTAAAGGTCGTAAAAGTTGGAAGACCTTGAGGGGCGGCGAGATGGTGTGGCCGCCAGAGCTTGAAGCAGCGCTTCTCGAAGGTAACGTCCCCTTATCCCCCGCGCCATTTTTATGCCATTTACACGCTTTGCACATAGGCCTGGAGTCTTATCAGCCTGATGATTCCAGAGAGACTCGTCTCCTCGGCCGCTTTCCTATGAGAAATCGTTTCATTTCCAACCACATCTTCAACAAGACAGGGACAAGGAGAACCGCGAAGCAGGTCGGGAGCCGACTGCAGCAGCTTCGAGATACGTGTGGGGGCAAGAAATGTACGTGATGCTTTTCGTCCCGGCTCACCGCAGCGTTGACCCGTGTTGATCAGTAATGAAGCTTCTCTCGCCGTGCCGCCCGACTGGTCCATCGCGATACAACGACTTCACTTACCGCTCGAGTCATGGCGATACCGATTCATCTAGCGATACTTCCAGCTCTCCATCCACTCCCATAGATGCTTCTACGAACCTTCGTCGTCTCGATGATATACCACCTTCGAGAACGATCATCACCATCGACATCCTCCCGAACGACGCGTCCTCCTCCTCCTATGACGCGAACACACGATTCTCATCACAAGAGTCAGAATGGCATCAAGCAGGCGTTGTTCGATTATCGCCGCATCCCCGTCCTTTCCACGCGATCGATCCTACCGTCACATTTGTGGCGCCATCGACCATCTCCGCACATTCCACATTCTCAGTCTATTCCGGGGGGACTATCATATTCTCAGAGACCACCGAGCTTAACTCTGTTGGTTGTGCCCCAGAGCGCACCGACGGAGCACTCCTGTACAGCACCGTCCTGGTTCCGGGGTTTTGGCAGGAGATTGCGCAGAGTCCTGGTGAGTCTTCTCCCCGGTGCTTATTTAGACTGCTTGCTCAACATCATCAGACCCGACGCAATATACTATCGTCCAAGACGTAATCAAATCCGGACACGTACCGTCAGTGGTCTTCTCGGCCATGTACAAGTTTAGCTATCCTTCTGGAGCACCCGATTTCTTCGCCTCGCCATTGATGGAGGCGTTTGATAGTGACAAGCTCTTGTGCGGCGTCGATGTGCCCCTTCCGGTGGACTGCCTTCTAGCCATGGACAGCTACCCCGATCTCATGGAGTCCGAGCCCTATTACGACTTCACTGGTCTTATCAACGCCAGGCCAGCATGGGACGCACGTTCGCCGTCCAGTGAACTCTCGACCGAATTCTCCGGCCACGGCGCGAATTCGGAGGATGAGCTTGATTCAATCTTGTCACCTGTATCTGCATGTTTCTCAACAGACATTTCTCATTATGCAAGTGCGCTTTCCCCTTTGGACCTGTCTACCATGCTAACCACTGTTACGCTACTACAGGCATCATAAACTGAAAATCGCCAGTTATAAAAGTGTCCCGGCAGTGTATCTTGCTTGTATGTACGCTATACCCATTTCCATGGATGGACATCCACATGAAGGACTCCTCGCATATTAATTATTCGTGAGTTTTTTTCCCGGAACTTGCTTGTCCTTGAAGATAGAAGCTCAATGGCCCTGCGCTCGACAGATTATGTATACAAACTTGGACTTTCCTGAGCTAGAGCTCCATTCTGATTACCCCGCTACGTCGAATTACAGACTTTACGAACAAAACGCTTCCCTGAATATGATATCATGTTGCAACGTCGAAACCTCCCTGGGCTACCGAGTCCTCGTCAGATGAACTTCGAACTCCATACCGCCTCGCTCTGTCGAGCTTCGTCGGTTCCGTTTCCGTACACCTTTGAGCTAACTAGAAGCAGGGATATAATTCGGATCAGGGATGTATTCCAGCAATACAAACCTGCACGACTCACCACTCTTGAGCGCGGATATAATCTGAATCCTCGCTGTGAACTCTTTCGTCATCAGGGTAACGTCCGTGTTCTGATTTATGCCCCGCGTGATGCCCTTCGCAATCGCATCCTTCTTAGGGCCTAAGGTTGCCTTTCCGTACGCCGCCACAAGCCCATCCACCCAAGTTCGCATCGCCATCCCTCCCGACATGCTTTCCCACATGCTATACTCCATGATCATGTTCGTAATACCCCCTACAATCGCTGCAACTTCGCTTTCGACGTGCCCAACTGACTCGAGCCCGAGCTTGACGCTAGGGAAGTGCTTCTGGATCGTTGATAAGATAGCGCCGTAGGAGACACCGTCGCCTGGCTGGCCACGGCTCCCAGAAATCCATACTCTCGCCTGGTCAACGACGGTGTAGATGTCGGACCGGAGATTCGGGTTCATGACTTTCTTCGCCTCCTCTTTCCCTGTCGTTGCGGCCGCAAGTTGGCTAGAGAAGTTGCGGAACATGGTGTAGTATTCAGTACTAGGCGTTCGTAGGCGTTCGGGTGATTGATGGGAACTGGTGGCTGAATTGAGGAGGCACATCGGCTTTATAGTACCCCAGGAATCGCCCATGAGGAAACCTCGAGGCCTCGACCCCTAACCTTACCTCTTCTTAAGTTCGAATACACGCTCGAGGGAACTCGTCGCACACAGACAACGGGGAAATCACGAGAGTTTCATTCCAGCAAGGTCTGCAAGTACAACTTCACAGTCTGCGGGGTAATAATGTACAGAAGAGGGCAAACAAGTCCGATAGCGTGCCATAGTTCGTTCATGCAACCGTGAAGCTCGATGAAAATCCAGAAAACGCTGAGATAGTTCCGATGAAAGGCTTCGAGTCCCCGAAATAACTCAAGCGATATGTCCCCGCTGCAATTCGGGTCCACCATTAGTCAATGACATGCGTGGAAAGAATGATGCGAGATTTCACAAACCTGGTGTTCCACTCTCGATTGTCCTGAGAAGAAAGAGTAAGAGAATGCACATCGACGTTCGATCCATGACTTACCAGGATATCGTGACCGTGCTGGTACCCGTAATCTAGGGATGCCGTGCAGTAAACATCAACATCTATGTCAAGGGAAATCAAAGGGACCCACCGTGCTCGTGCGAAGCCATTCGTATGTCGTCGACGGATGAGAGTCAGAGCGCACCGCCTTCCACTGGCCGGACACAAGTTGATCGACTGTCAAGAACGTGCCATCCAAACGAAGGTTGTTCTAAATCTCCAGGTAAATCGCGTAGATGCGTCTTAACCAAAACCGTACTGACTCGAGGGTTTGCTCCAACAAACTGGGCTGACACCTTGTCACCCGCGCGATACGCAGGGCTAGTCTTCACATCAACCAGAACAGCGCCAAACTTCTTTCCGATAGGTGTAGCGTCGAACACAACGCCAGTCTACCAAGTGCGGAACATGTCGAAATGAGTGCGTGGTGATGGAACGAGACCTAGGAGGTGGCGAGAGGAGACGTACCTGCAGGGAGATGGCCTTGGACGTCTGGTCTGGCGACGCAGGATCGGACGGAGGCTTCCCGCTCGTGTTGTCGGCAAGGTAGGGCACGAGGCTCGAGTACTTGTCGATATACGCATCCAGAGTATCTGTTCCCCAGCCCAGATTAGCAGCGCTCGACTTGAAGAAGATCGGCGAAAGCCCCAAAGGGGAAGTGAAAGGTTGATGCTCACGTTGGCCGAAGAGAGTGGATGCGCCTTCGTATCTCTGTATGCCATATTCTTCGCGAGTGGTAACATAGTGGCCGTAGGTATTGGCAGGTCCAGCAACGACGACATACGCGTCAGATCCAAGGACTCCTGACGAGATTAACTTGGCACGGAGAGCTTCTCTATATGAAAAACCGTAAGTTAAATGCGAGAGAAGGAAGACGAAGAAAAAGTTCAAAGAGGGGTATTGTTGGTCAGCAGAGCAACATCCGTCGTGGGATCGAAAGTACGGACCGAATTCTTCGTCCAGCCATCGTCGTCAGCTCACCTAGCGTGGGCAGAAGGCATCAGTCCAATTGATTGAGGCGTCGACACCACGAGACACAAGCGACGTACCGGGGACAATTAGCATTACTACAACGAGGTCAATGTCAGAAAAGAGGTTATAGGAGGGCGATACTGGGGCGACAGACCAAAGTTGCCTACACGGAGGATCTGGATGTTGACGGTGCTCGGTGCCCATTCGTACGGGGTATGCGAATATCCCTGAGATCAATGTTCATCAGTACGAAGTACTCGTTCCCAAGCACGTTACTCACGGTATTGAGCAGGATTGGCTTAGGAGCCTGGCAGGCTTTCTGTTCTGCGGATGGGAAGGGAGTGATGGCGCCTAAGAAGAAGAGAAGAAGATAACGTCAGCTTGGACTCCACAGACAGTGATTGACATGGATTACACACCTTTGACGAGTTCCCAGAATGGGTTCCTATAAATGGAAAGGTAACATTGAGTACGGGATGCAGTGGTGTTTAGCCCTATAATTGCGTACTGGGATGTCGAATTATCTCCCTGGATGAAGTCGAGCGCTCCTGGGCCATCACTTAGTAGACACGACGTGAGACGGTGGCAAACGAGTGTGAGGATGCAACTCACGTGGTTCCACCGGCGAAAGAGTAGCCTGCAAGAATGTGAGTAAGGATCAGGACTGAATGAAACAGAATACTGACCCATAGCAGCAGGGCATGTCGAGACCTGAGTGCCGTTCGGCAGCTTGAAGGTGTGCGTCGCCCTAACGTTCGAGGCGACGTCAGCAATCAACTCACGGAAGACAGCATTTAATGCGCTACCCACATGTTCAAATACACATGCACACTTCGGACTGTCCCGCTTACAGGGATCCTGGAGCCGCTCATCACAGCTTGGGCGCCTCTGAACTGCTTGTCGCCAATGATTCTGTTAGACTCGAAGTCGGAGATGCGGAAGCCGGGTCCTCTGGAGTCATCATGCAGCAATTTAGAATTTAGCGGCCCCAGACAGTGGAAGGAGAATCGAACGCACCGTCCATGGCAATCCTGGACTGTGCCGCCGCAAGTGGAATGGTCGGCTTCGCAGGCAAGGCCGTTGTATGGCTTGCCCGGGCTTTCGCAGAATGCTCCAAGGCTGAGTAGGAAAAGCGGCGTTGGACTCTGAACGGAGAAGATGTGGTAGACGAGACTGACGTGTTAGGGCTCGTGTCCCCGACGTTGGCTGGACGAACAAATGGTCAGCTGACCCATTTTTGGGGACGCGTTGCACGTACATTGCACGAATCCAGCAACGAAGCTCGTGTTTCCCGGGAACGCGTTAGGTTCCACAGAAGCTGCAATATGTCATCAACACCACCCCTGATTTCGACGCGTAGTACACGCACCTTCATACAGGAACGCCGCCATTCCCTTGTTGTCCGTGCTGACCAGCGTGTTGTTCTACGAGTTCCTCAGCTGACCGTGGATCTAAAGGAGATGCCCGCCGCGTACCTCGTAGAGACTCGTTCCATGCACCGCAAAGAAGCTCAGCAGGCCCCTCGCATTTCCGCTCGCATCGTCGAACCGTAGCACCGTCATCTCCTTGTCCTGATCATACTCGTACCGTGCACGCTCGGACGCAGGATTCGCGAGGTAAGCTGTCGGAGAGCGGTTGATGTTTGCATCGAGAATCGTCGTGTTTCCTACGCTCAGCTTCCCAGGTGCGAGGTTCGCGTGTGCACGCTGCACGGCACGGACAGTACCCGCGACGATGGCGTCCGCAGTTTGCTTCACGTACCCGAGCGACGTGACCTGCGGGAGGAGGTTCTCGAGGTAGCCGCCGACTCCGGCATGCTGGTGCGTGCCGACAAAGGCGATGTTCTCGTTCGTGTAGACGCCGGGGAATTGCTTGGAGAGCTGGGAGACGATGGTGCGCCGCACGCCGGTGTCGCCCATGGCGATGTCTGGGCGCCGTGTCAGTGCGGATTTACGGATTGTGGAGGGTGCTCAACGCACCTGCGTTGATGAATACGACTCTGTTGGTGGGAGAGGACGCATCTGCGATGATGAAGGCTCGACTGCGCTGCCGCATGTGCAGTCCGGTGTCGGTTTGCGCCAAATTTGCGTAGCCCTGTGGTCTCACTCGGTACCTGCTTTCTCGAGGGGTGAATGAACAACATACCATCATATTTGTCTCGACAACGGGCCTACAGATTGCTCAGCGGACGAACGTAGCGTCAGGCAAGCCACGCACCCGGTGATATCTCCGATCCCTACAAAGGACTTTAGCTTTGTTCCTTCCTTCAGATCCACCTTCGCTCACCTAGACCCAGCAGATACTGCGCAGAAACGGTCTGAATACCCATTGGTGTCCCATTGAACAATGACGTCGATGCCACAAAGGCCGTCAGATACCAAACGAGGCCCGTCATTGTGTCGTACAGAGCACGGGGAAGATTCCACAGGTCAAGCGGCAGCGCGCTGTGGTATGCGAGCAAAGACATAGCTCATGTGGCCTTATAGGGTTTTCTTGTCGACGGGGTAAGAACCAAGTGAGAGTTATGATCATGTTATGATCATGTCGCCATGCATGCACCGATCACATGGTCTGTCAAGTGGTCAGAAATGATAATCATATCCAAAATGCTCGCCCTGTTGTGGCCGCAGTAAACGCTCAATGCTGCAGCGCTCAATAGGCAATGATAATCTAGCTATGAGAGCCTCATGTTGAAGGAGGCTACAAAAACGGGGGCACCAAAAACAGGCTTGGCAAAATACATAGGTTACATTCGCTCGAAGCAGTAACTCTTGGTAGACAGAGCCTCAACACCTTCCTGGCCTTCCGTAAACTTCCAACATACAGAGCAAAGTGAAAAGGACGTGACATGACGAGCCCACGCGACGATGCAAAGTTGACCATCTCCACACGCGTGTCGTCGGCGTCGGCGTTAAACCATTCACGTTCCTAGCCGTTCCTAGGCTCAAGAACGGCTCGAAGATGCGAGAAAACACATGCTGGAGAGGTGTCCAAGTTCACCTGACGATAAAAGGCCCGACATCAGTAATCTGTCAAAGACAAGGAAGAACAGATTCAAGAATGGAGAGAAGAGAGGGTCAGAGGTGCATCGTTTGGCTGTGCTCTGCCGATCGTCAGGGCTCGAAAGCTACGACTGGGGCGGCAAGAAATCATCACAAGAAATAGAACGGAATGGCACTCACATGTTGGGGGATGTTGAAAATTTTGCCAGAAGAGAGGTCCAAGGAAGGAATCGATGTGACAAGACGCCATGTCTCCAAAAATAGACTTGCCGGTAACAGTTTTCGGAAAGAAATCGACGTACGAGATGTCGTTCAACAACGGTTTCCTTCGATGAATGTCAAACTGGCTCGGGGTCCTCCTGTGTGTGCGCGAAGGA
>JABCKV010000357.1:0-14668 GCA_018282005.1 Asterophora parasitica | reverse complement strand
AATCTGAATGGGAGTAGATATGGCTGAAAGGATGGTGGTTAGTGGAAGGGGAGGCATATAGTAGTCCAAATCAGAAATAAGTTTGAAGGTCCCAGCAGCAGAACCTTAGGAACAGTGGTGGAACCATGTTATGCACATGGATTATATATGGATTCTTGCACTTTTGGGCTTATTTGGGGTATTCTGGATCTCCCTTCTTCCACAATTTATTTCCCCACATAGTAATGGTATGTATGGGTAGGGTGGAGTGTCTAGAGTACATTACCAGCCTCAGAATAAATTATTTCCTCCTCCCCCCCTCCAGGGGGGTGATTTTGTAGTATTTTTGTAAGGTTTCCATTAATGTAAAACTGCCAATATGGTGGTGGAGTACCATAGATATACATCTAAGCTACCTCTCTGCCTACTCTGAATTTTATTTTGTGTGAGGAAGCCCCAGGGGAGCGCGACGACGCTTTTTGACGCGTCGTCCAAATCGGGACGCGCCGGGTCACGTACAGTAACCAATCCACGCACCCAAAACAGCGTCATCCAATGCGCTGTGGCGACATCCACCCATTCCTGGAGGTATAACCATTCAATTTCGACGTCTGGACACTTGTATAGTACTAGGCTGTACATCTGAATACTAATAACCATCTATTTGAGGGAGAGAGCCAAGCAGAAGCCCGAAAATGGGTGGAAATGCAGCCAGATGATATCTATGATGTCACCAGCTCATTGTATCAGGTTCCTGGATCATTGTATGATGTCAGTGATGATATCTGACATCAGATCTAACAGCAGTTTGCAGTGCCATCTGTAGTGTTTTGCAAACTATAAGAGGACTATAGTTACAGTCTTTCTTGCAAAGCCACTTTACTGTAGTTACAGTCTTGTTGTGCAAAGAAACTACAGTATTGCGAAGGGAAGCCAAGCAGCCCGTCACCACGTTCCACTTCAGTCGAGCAGAAAATCCGCGAGGCTGACATCGGTTTGCACCGAAGTGGGTGTGGTATCATGGATTGCTGGACGTGGTGGTATGTCTTTTGCATTCCTCGTGCTGCGGAATGCATGGCTTACTTCTGGCTCTATCAGCCCCAAAAGGTCAATAGCCCAATTGCTAACACACAGCCTAACGGGCATTTCAGACAGTCACGGTGGCGATAAATAAATATACTGTACAGACGGAGTATCGAGTGGTCATTGCCATGTGAGGCCAACTGGGTACCACTTTGTTCTATGATATCTATAATTTCAAATTCGACATGTTCTAAACGTCTGGCTGTGGGCAGAGGGTGTACGAGCACAAACTACCGGCGGAAGGTACATGAATTGTCCGAGAAGAGGCGACCTATAGCCTGTGTTACATAATGATGCGGGAATGCATTCCCTGAGAGAAGGCATTGAAGGCCCAGATTTTTGAGGGAGCAGGGCAATTATCCATGGCTAATCATTGTCATATGAAAGGTAAAGCAGCATTGAAAATGGAAATGGAACAAGGTAAGACGAGCGGATAGGCACTGGCACTGAGCCTGGACAGGGATGAGTCGGCGACATTTCCAAAGTTTCGCACTAAGTACAAAGAAGAGATTCGCGCGGGCTTGATTTCACGCGCTGCAACTTGACTTGCGCGCGCCTCAATGCCCGCGGCAGTATTTAAAACTTGTCAACAGAATCGAAAGTAAGTCTTACATTTTATTTTTGTCCATTTTGGATCGTCATAGGGGGAAATTGAAGTATAGGGGTACAGGTCATAATCACAAGTGCGCGCAAGTCGGGCTGAGTGCGTTTGGTACTATCAATATTCCAACACAATCTATTCGCCCGGAAGATTGAATGAATATTTCTAGGCAAGGGGCATGCGCTGGACTTCTTTCGCTAATGGCGCTAGACTTCTTTCGTTAATGGCGCTAGACTTCTTTGATGACTCCCATCACTCGCTGCAGCAGAGCAGCTATATAAATCTGCTAACTGCCCCGCATGCACGGGCTCGTCTCTATCTCTCATAGCCATGGCTGCTGTCTCTCCTGTCACGGTGGATATGATCAAAGGTCGCTCTGTTTGCTCTCTGCCGCTGAATTTTTGACCAACGTATTTTTTATCCAGCGGTTGGATTGGGAGCGCCTATCACCGCATGGGTAGTGACCCTCGTACGGTTGTTTGAACGGACTCGGAATAGGAAATTTGGCTGGGACGATGGGTTCGCTGCGCTATCCATGTCGATCCTCGTCCTCTTTGTGGTGGCCCTCTTCGTGCATTTGGGCGACCCAAGTAAGTGCCACATTTAACATTAGTACCCTTGCTAACAAACCACCATCAGCGCACTTGTCATATACAACCAGAGTGGGAATGTACTATGTCCTATCCCAAGGCTTCTACGGTGTGATCTGGTCTGTATCGGATCCTCGTACGTACATCGGCATCTACTGAACGCCAACCAGGACTGCTAGGTTGTCAATCCTTTTCTCAATTGTCCGAATCACGCCTCCTGGGACTGCGAAGAAGATTTTGTACGGTTTTGTCGGGTCATTCGCAATCGTCTGGATTGTTCTATTTGCGCAGGTATTTTGGGTATGCGAAAACCAGCCCATCTGGAAGGTAGGTCGACCGTAAATCATGGGTCCAAGTTTCTGATGCCGTGCTTTCAAGGATACACCTTCGCCTCAATGTGCGCTTGGGAGGAACGTTGCAATTGCACAACTAATTAGTACGTCAAGGCAGCTGTCAGCGTGCATTTCGGATCTGAACTTGACGCCAGGTGATATCTATGCTGATGCTGCATTGATTGCGGCGCCTCTGAGGCTTTTCTGGAACTTGGGCGTCTCGCGATCCCAAAAGAACCGCCTGCTCTTGGTGTTCTCGTCCAGCATCGTAACCAGTGTGGCAAGTCTCGTACATGCCTACTATGTCCTTCGAGTGGGCGGCCTGGATGAAGTGCTCGTTGCGATCGTGGAGGTGCGTTAGCTGTGATCGGATTTTTTTTCATTGTGCTAAGAGTAACGGCTTTTGAAGATTTGTGTTTCCCTCCTAGTCTGCAACCTTGCCGTTGTAGTTGGATTGGTCGCGCACATCATCGATTCCCGCGGTGGAAAAGCGAACGGATTGCGCTCTGAGACTTTCGGCATGTCGTCGACGTCGCGCTCAAAGTTAACGACCAACACTGCTCATGGAGAAGTACGATCCGTGGAGTTCACGTCAACGCGCACAGTCGACGATGGGCTTAACATCAAAGTCATTGACATGCATTCAGGTCCGTTCGGCGACTCGACGTATCCCAAAGAGGGGGATAAGGCACTCTCCTACCCAAAACAAGACTACCACAACAACGAAACCTAGGCTCTTAGTAATAGTTTCCAGGTCGTTTCCGTCTTGCAGCCCGCCCCAATTCTCAAACTCATATATCATACAATTACTATGTCTAATTAAATGCCCTGCATCATTGTTGCACATTAAAACCATGTCAGAATCCGAAGCCCTCCCAATTGCAAGTTCATGTCATGTTTGACTCTTTTTTAAGTTTTTCAGGCTTACAAGAGCCTGAGTGCTACCAATGACTGCTTGAAAGCTCCCTAGGCCTGAGGTGGAAGGTAGCATTGAAAGTCCATGGCCATCACCACTGAATGGCAGTGGAGCGGAAATACTGAGCACTCAGCTTCTCCCGAGATGGTTTCACGAAGTTCCCTTGCTCTCCCCCACACTGACTTGTTGGTGTGGGCCGTTGTAAGCACGGCAATATCCGAGTTCTATGCATACCACTTCCTCGTCCTTACTACCTTGTTACTTGTGTGACGATGTACAAGAAATCTAGTTTACTTCCAGCTTACGTGCGATGTGGAGTGCCGGCGGCTGCGTGACACGGCAACAAGGGTGTGCGTGCATTGGTGGGCAGCTTGAGTTCCGTTGAGCTACGACGGTGACGTGAGGCGTGGGGCGGGTGGGCATGCCCCGCCGCGCCACTCATCAATTCGTCAGTGACTCAGCTGACACGGGCGTAGACCTACCGCTGCAGCTCTCCCCGACTGAGGTCTGCCTTTGCATTCTCGTACCCTGCTTCTCCGTTGTCGGTGCTGGTTGTCTTCAAACCATCGTCCTGGAGTGTTTGAGGAAGGGACTGCCATCGTGATGATGTGGCTCGTCGGGGTTCATTGATTGCCGTTCTGGGGCGGGGTTGTCCTCTCCGTGCAGGTGTCTGGATGAGTGTGAGCGTTGGCAACGGGTGAGAATAAAGAAACAAGGCAGAGAACCTGTGGAGCGGCGCTAGCTCGTCGCGAAGGTGGGACTAGCACAGAAAGAGCATGATCGGGTCTGTGTACTGAGTGGGAAAGAATAAAGCAGACAAACGGCCAGTTAGCGCTGTGCAGGCGAGGAAGAAGCAGGACTTGGAGCCTGGAGTGACAAGTCGATGGGAACGTCCTATGGATGGGCCGAGGCATGCCAAGCCTTGAAGCGTTGGCGCACAGGATGGTTTGCCATCGTTCGAGGCAGGAGATGACGATGCCATTGGTGATAACGGTGTTGAGGTAGGTGAGTTGTCGGACGATGACCATTGAATGTTGAGCGAGTTGGGAATGAATGAGATTGCACGGTTTCTGTTGTACTATAGTGTAGAAAATTCAGTAGCGAATATTGAAGTGCCAGTGCCGCTTGGAAATTCATCATTTCATCTCCCTCTGGCAAACTAGGACAGCCTAGCAGGCTCGCATCTCCGTCAACAGCGACCACACAAAATCGCATACGATGAACAGAGCACCGCGGGCGCCCATGCGAACGCGAAGCTTTCTTCAGCCAGAAAATGCGAGGGAGGTCCGACTCGCCCCAGGTCCCCGTTGTCCACGCCTAGTGAGTCGAGCACCCTAGGGCGTACATCTCTTTTCAAGAACTTTGAGGGACAGTTTCCGACTGGTGCCGTTTCTCCGCTGCAGCCTTCGCCTCACTGAGCGGCCGGCTCCATCGTGCCTCGGGAGGGTCCCAAATTCCGAACTCCTTCTTCATCTCGTCAACACTCTGTTCCCACCGCTGCTCCCAGTAAACCGTAATCAAGCTTCTAGCACTTCCACCGCATTTGAACGCCCATGGAACGTACTCAGAGAAGAGCCTGTGCCGCTTCTTCGAGCTCAGGCGCAGGGGTCCGAACGCAGCAGAGATCGCAGCTACGGGGAGGCCGAGGTTGACAAACTCGAAGAACTTGAGCGCTAGCTCGGATTCGACGTTGACGGGTAGGTTGCAGATGCAGTGGTAGAAGTCGTGACATTCGCGATACCGCTGCATCACGTAGGCAAGCTCTGGGTCGTCGATATAGTGAACCTGGGAGCAACGGAAAAAATATCAGTGATGAGACTCAACTGGCCCACGAGGCGACGCACAGGTTCTCGCGTATCTGGAGTGACACCACAACGCTCTAGCCATGTAACGTATGCACGACCGAACGTGCCTTCTGGGTACTGCGCAAGCTTGTTCATGTCGATCGTGTCAGAGTTTACTCGGGGCCTGTCCTTGAGGATCTGGCGGCCTTCTGTGCTGTCAAGCATGATGTCGCGTAGGCGAGGCAGACTCGGTCCTGCGGTGGTCTCGCCAAGTGCGGCAATCATGTCTTGCTCGAGGGTGTCATTCCATAAGCTCGCGAGGCCATAGTCTTTAGGGAGACTCACCACCCCGCCTGGGATCGGCTAGTGACATGACGGCCGATCCTACAGCCAGAAACGCGTTTTCAAACCAGTTTAATGGAATGTGGCCTTTGTACGCTGGTGTAGTGCTGCTGAAACGCGTCAAGGTTACATGGCCAGTTGGATGTCGCTGCAGCACCGACGAGGATAGCCTGGCGCAAGAAACGCGTGCAACGTCGGTGGCCTTTAGCGTCCTGGAAATTGCGAGCATGGTGTGGTATAGGTCGTCCTGGAAATTGCGAGCATGGTGTGGTATAGGTGTAGTACCGATCATCACGGGCGTGACAATCGCTCTTGTTCCTGGGCCACACATCTCCTGCTCTTCCAAACTTCATCATGGGGCTAACGTCTGGCTCTGACTCTTACGACTCTGTTTCACATCTCCACTCTCGGCCTAGCGACCCCGCCACACGAAATTTTAACACGAACACAAATCAAGCGGAACTCAGCTGCCGGCATGCCAGTGTCCTCCTGCCGTCCTCTGGTGCTCTGCTATCCCTGCCAGTACATTCCCTTTCGCCACAGGAGCTCGATAGCGTCAAGCACATGCGTTAAAATTGGTACCTTGCCTGTTGGAACCGCATTGTGGCGTTGTTCTTTTCTCATTTTCAACGATCCTTGAATCGTGTCTCTCATTCTAAAGAACTTGCTCGCCCGGGATAGCCATTATTTCTTCTTCTCTACACTGCAGGCACGTCCAGTTGTTCCACGATCGGCATTCAAAGTCTATCCATTCAGCGCTCGTACTGGTAGTACGTGACTAAGCCTACTTACTAGGACGACAAAGGAGATACGGCCCGGGAGCGGAGAGAACTTTTTGTTGGCCATAGTGCCAACTGAAGAAGAGTGGTACACAGAGGGGGAGGGAGCGGGGGAGCAGGGGAAGACAACTTGATCAGTGCTGTATCTGAAGAATGCGGCCTGCCAAGGCGAAAGCAGCTCGGGGGGAACAGGGTACAGCGCGTGAGCGACCTGTGAGAGACGATTCAGCGACGGGACGCGTATGATAGCCTCTAGTAGGCCGAGTCAAGCGGGAGTCACGGAACTTGTGCACCAGGCAGGAATTCAAAGTCGAGACTCGTCATGGTGAACTTGTCAATGGAATGTGTGATCTCGCGAAAGGGTACTGGGAAGTCTGGACGACGGTCGCGTACCTGCAGCAGGAAGTATTGTTACACAAATGGAATACAGATACAGATACAAGTGGAGCAAGTTATTTATCAGGGTAGAGTATACGTAGGGTAGAGGAGTGTACATAAGGTAAGGAAGAGGTGATGTGTTTGGATAGGAGGGCCCCGCGTCTGAGGGTAGGCATCGGAGAATAAGAAGTTGAAGCAGAGGCGTAATCATCATCACGAGCGAGGACGGCGGAGTCACGTCGGACGGAAGAAAGACGTCAGCTTGGTGTTCGTGTCGGTTTTCGTGTGGGATTTGCTGGAGGAGGCTTTGGACTTCTAGGATATATTAGAGGAGAGTTAGAGGTAGAAGGTGGGTGGGAGAGGTGGAGACGAGGGATTGGGCGGCTTGCCTTGGGTTTGGGTTTGGGTTTGGATGGGGGTGTGGACTTGGGTTGCGGCGTGGACTTGGGTTGCGGCGTGGACTTGGACTTGGACTCGTCAGCTTGATGCGTACAGTGAGAACTTGAGTGTGTACATACAGAGGCCCCACGCTCGGGTAAGCTAGGCTGTATGGTGATCAACGGAGTGTCAAGGAAAGGAAGATGAACAACGAACTGGTTTGTCGATCTCGATGATGTCGCTGTCCCCATCGTCTCCGGACTCGAGATCCAGCTTTGCCTTTTTGCGTAAGCGCGAATGGGGGCTGGATGGGCGCTTTAGGGTGGGGTTTGATTTGGACGGGGAGTGCACGGGCTTGGACGCAGCCTGCTTGGAGAACATGGCCTCGATGCCGTCTTTGCGCTTCGCGACGGGCTCGATAAACGACGCGGACTCGGTGCCGACTTTGCCGACTTCCTTGGGGACTTGGTAGCTGTGGGATATGAATATAGATAGAAGTGGGGATGGAGCGTACGCACCACTCGAGGGGGTGGTCGGCGCTGCTGTAGGGCTTGACGAGCTGGGTGAGGGCGGGGGACCAGGAAGCGGAAGAGGTGTCGAGCCAGGCGGCGAGTGCGGCGGGGGTGGGGAGGATGACGGGTTGGCGGTCATGGAGCCAGGAGAACTGGGGGTTTGCATCGGTGGTGACGATGGTGAATGTGTAGAGGGGGGTTGAGGTGCCCTCGAGGACGACGCTGTCGTAGAGCCCGGCCATGAGCATGATGCGCTGGTCTGCGTGCCGTGTAAAGTGGGGAATCTTGTCTTTGCCCTTTGTGAGCCATTCGTAGTAGCTGGAAGAGGGTGAGATTGAGGAGCAACGGTGGGACTGCACGCACCCCTGGCAGAGAACAGCACAGCGCTTGCGTCCTTTGATGCTGGCCCACATGCCGCCGCCGTCGACGAGGTTCTCGCTGCGGGCGTTGGTGGTGCTGAGGGACGTGTCCTCGTGCTTGCTCCAGTGGGGGACGAGGCCCCATTTCATCGTGTGCAGGACATGCCGGGCGTTGTTGCCTGCGCGGAGAACGGGTGCATTTGTGCGCGGGGCGATGTTGTAGCGCGGGACAAAAGCGTCGTCGTCGATCCAGTCGTCGGCGTCGACGGCTGCGCGGATGTCGGCGTGGCCAAGGCGCAGGGCGAATCTGCCGCACATGGTGAGGCGGGTCGCGTATTTGTGTGTGTTTGGAGCAGTGAACACGATGGCACGACTGACTTTCTCGCAGCTCGCCATGGACGCTGCGTCCACCAAGCTGCTCGAGACTGCCACACACCGCACTCTCCACGCACACGCCTTCTCCCGCTCGTCCACGCAGGCCTCCCTCGTTCTCACCGACCTCCTCTCCCGCTACCTCGCACTCCTCGCCGCCACATGCGCCAAATACGCACAGCATGCTGGCCGCACTGACATCAGTGTCCATGACGCCGTCGGTGCCCTCGACGAGATGGGCGTCGGCCTCGACGAGCTCAATGACTATGTCGCTGGCGAGGGACGCGAGTTTGCGCGCTATGCTATTTGGTCCGGCAGGAGGGTAGAGGATTTGAACGAGTTCAAGGGTGAGTCCCCCGTGTGGGCTGCTTTGCGAGTCTGACCATCGGCGGGTTCCAGCGCAATTGCATGATGGACTCGGCCGTGATCGTGATGATGCTATTCCACTCGTGTATGCGCCCTACGAAGAGGAACTCTCAGACGACCAAGAAATTTCTGACAACGACGACCAAGACGAATCTGTATCTGTATCTATTATTCCAGAAACCACACGCACCCCACCACGAATATCTGTATCCACACCCCCGCCCCCGACTCTCCCACTCTCCCCACCGCTGTCACCGCGACACGCCTCTCCCTCTCCGAGAAAACGACCCAGAAAAGCAACTTGGCAGCCCCCAGACCATATCCCCGATTTTCTCCCCCCGTTTCCCAAACCCATCCACGAGGAACCTTCACCTGCCCCCGATGCGTTTGGCTTTGGTACCCCTAACCCGCCCACGCCCACCCCAGTATCGGCTGCACCGTCCCCTATACCGGTCCCAGGGCCCAGCACCGACGTGGGGTTGGGAACCATTGCAAACGGCATCAAGCCCCCGCCGCAGACCCCCGGGACTGCTGTGGCAGCCGCGGTCACATCGACGTCTGCGTCAGACTATCTCGTCCAAGTGCCATACTCCCAGTCTACCCTTGCACAGGTAGCGGAATGGCATCTCCCCGCAGCACCACCGCACCCTGGTAGCTCAACAGCTGCCTCCTCGTCTTCACGCCTCAAGATCTCGACCAATGGAGCCACTGCCCCCGCCAACCGCCCCGTCCTACCGACACCACAAACGGAACCATCTCTCCTCGCAGCGTACCACCATATCCTCACCCACCCGCCCCCGCCCTTTCACGGCCCCTCGTCCAATCCTACCGCATCGAGCAACGCGGCTGCGACCGCGAGACATAAAGTCGCCATGGCACTCCTCGCACAGACGCAGGACAACCCGCGGTGGGAGCCCGCGGATACACTCTTTGCCGGCCCCGCTCCGTGCCCACCGAGAGGCGGCGGCAGTGTGGGCCCGACGTGGCCTATGGCCGTTGATGAGCTGATGGACGGAAAGGGGAAGGATAAGGACGACAAGTTCAAGTTTCCTGGGACGCTACCGAGGGCGGTGGTTGCACATGAGAGGCTGGCGGGGTTGGTTAGTATGCAGGGGAGCAGGATCCCAGAGTTGGCTAGGGCGGTGCTTCCGGTGCGTGCAACGTTTCCCCCCTTTTTTTTGACAGAGGATTTATTGATGTTACTCGTACGTAGCCTACGGTGCTGTCCCGCACGACACGCCTCTCACACCCGCCCCCGCTTCAGCGCGGGCCAAAACTCCTCGTATACGGGGGTGGTGTTCCTGCACCGTGGAACGCCAATGCTCTGCCTCCCGCCGATGCCCCACCTGGGACACCCGCGCTCAGCAAGCCCAAGGATAAGGATAAGGAGCGCGAAGAGAGGGATGAGCCGAAAGAGAAGCCAGCGCTCCCGGATGCGAGGCTGTATGCGACGTGGGAGGTCGAGTCCAAGGACTTTAGAGTCCCGCTCGTGGTCAGGAGGGGCAGGGTGGGGAGTGTACAGCATGGGGTTGGGAAGGGCAAGGCGGTGGCCAGGGAGAGAGTTTAGGTGTACGCGTTGTTAGTATCGGAAGACGCCGGTAAATAAATTGCATTCCCAGCGGCCAACAACGTCTGCTTGGAATTTTCATGGGCCCACCGTCTCCGTCCCTGGCAGAACTAAGCCGGAACACCTCGGTCATTTCCTCCTCTTCTAGCTCCAGCTCGTCGACATCCTCGCTCCTCGCTGACCTCGATAAGAGTCTGCAACAAAAAAATACTACTACTACTACGTCGTCACGGGTTCAGCATGTGCAACGACGCCCCGACAGGACCTTTGCCCCCCCGAGAAGCGCGTCCCCCGCGTCCACGCAGAACCTCCCGGGGTATATGCAGCGCGAGCTAGGGCTGGCTGCGGGCGCGTCCCCGCCATCGTCGCCGCTCCGACGTGACGCTATCACTGCTCCGACTCCGGCACCTGTCACACATGTTGGGAAGCCAAGGTTTAATTCGCCCCAGGATTTTGAGTTTGGAGACATTTTGGGACATGGGTCGTATTCTACCGTATGTGCCACCGCCCTTTCTCCTTTTGCGGCGTCCTTGGCTGAGGGAGCGTGCGTGCGGCTATAGGTCATTCAGGCGACGGGGAAAAAGTCGGGACGCGCGTATGCGATAAAGGTACTCGATAAGGCGCATTTGCAGAGGCATAATCAGAGACGCACGGCGTATGCGGAGAAGGAGGCCCTCGTGGTGCTTGGGCTTGAGCATCCCGGTATCGTGGGGTTGCATTCGACGTTTTCGGATGCTTGGTCGCTGTGTGAGTGCAGTCCCATTCATACATCATATTTACGGTGGTTTAAAGTGCTACCCGACAGACTTTGTACTCGACCTGCTACCCAACGGAGACCTCCGCGCACTCATCTCGCGATACGGCTCGCTCTCGATTGAGTGCACCAGGTATTATATCGCGCAGCTTACGGATGCGATGGCGTACATGCATGCGAGGGGTGTGATGCATAGGGATATTAAACCCGAGAATTTGTTGTTGGATGAGAGGTTTAGGCTTGCGCTTGCGGATTTTGGGACGGCAAAGGTGTTGCAGCCGATACAGCCAATAGGAACTGATACCCCGCCCTCAACACACACTCCAGACCAGCCAAAGTCCGGATCCTCCGACCCATTAAACTCGAACTCGAACGTAGACACAGACGCACACACCCTCCGCCGCTCGAATACCTTTGTCGGCACACCACAGTACTACTCCCCCGAGCTCCTAGCACACTCACACACATCCACCGCCTCGGACCTCTGGGCGCTCGGCTGCGTGCTCTTCGAGCTCCACACAGGGACGTTTGCGTTTAACGCACCGTCCCCGCTGCTCACGTGGAGACTTATCAAGGAGGGGAAGTATGAGTTTCCGCAGGGGTATGATGAGGATGCGAGGGATCTGGTGGGGAGGTTGCTTGTGGGGGAGCCGGAGAAGAGGTTGGGTGCGCTTGGGAAGCAGGGGATGAAGGAATTGAGGGGCCATGCATTTTTTGGGGGTGTGGATTGGGAGAGCGTTTGGGAGATGAAGCATCCGCCCTTGGAGAGTGGGCTTAGGAAGCCTGCAGAGCCTGTTTCTGGTGCGTGCTCAATTTTTGGATTCCGTGGACGCGTTGCTGACGACTCCGTTGTAGTGCCCGAGTCGGACGCGGAGCTGGGTGCACAGTTGAGAGAGGAACGGTTGCTTGATCAGGATGATGATGAGATTTCGTGGGCGAAGGATGCGCGGATTGCCGCGTACCTACCCGGGTTGAGGCATGCGCAGTCGGTGAGCAAGGGGAATAATGGGGATGTAACAAACAACGGGAGCGGGAATGGGGATGAGGAGCACGATGGGGATGGAGATACCGCGAGCGAGGGCGAGGAGGAGGGAGATGAACAGGATCAGACGGCACATGCGATGCATTCGTTCCCCCGCGTGGAGGGAGCCGAGTCGGATGGGGGTCTACCGTATTCGTTCCCGCCACAGGATAAGCCGCCAGCGGAGGTGGAGAGCGCGAGGAGGGAGAGGGAGAGCGAGGAGCCGAGCCGAGACTCGACCTTAGTCGAAGTGGTGGCCGGCCTGGCGCTAGAGCAGCCAGTTATATTGGACAAGGCTGAGGCGTCGTCAAAGGTCGATCTGCCATCGCTCGCGAAAGAGGGACGGGACAAGGCGCCCAAAGATGAACATCCGCATGCATCGAGATCAAACAATCCGCCGCCGACTCCCCTTCCCGCCCCCGCTCCCGCGTCACTCTCCAGCCGGGTATTCACACCGCCAGCGAAAACGCCAACGCATATACCCATTCCCCCGGAATTCGCACTCCTCCTCCACTCAAACGAGCACCTCCTTCTCGCGTCCCCGCTCGTACCCGAGGCCCCCGCACCAAGCTTCGTCCGCCTCCTCCCCCGCCTCCTCTCCGGCTCCCTACGCCGCTCTAAGCCGAAACTCAAGGAACGCGCGCTGCTCCTCACGGATAAGAGGGTGCTGTGTGTGAATACGGGGAAGACGATGGCGACGCTCAAGCAGGAGTTTGTCTTACGCAACGGTGGAAGTGGAAGTGGGGGGTTGGCTCTGGTTGGGGCGGAGGTGAGAGGCGAGAGGAATGTGGCGTTGCTCACGGTATGGAACGCTGTTCTGGGTGATCTGTGAATGCTGGCTGATGCTTGTGTAGAATGAGAAGCCGGTGGAGTATGCGCTCGACGACTCAGCTGCCCCGACGGAGTGGGTGAGGCGCATCCGCGCGATACTGCATCCGCCTGAGGAGACACGGACATGAGTCGAACTTGTCTGCCGACTCGGTGACAAATGGATGTGATTCTCCATCACATGTGGGTACCCAGGCGAGGGGGCCTGGCATAATGGGAGTAGTTGTCTGAGTAGGATGTGATCTTAGTAGTGTGTTGTGCTTCTTGGGTTACTTAATAGTTAATGCTTATCTTTACAATATATATATAACTTTGTACTTACTGAGGCTAAGCGCTCAGCGCTTCTCTTTCTGTCCTCTCCGAGAGAATATGACTGTATTCTCTCACAGCTTGACATGTCGTCGGCTGTATTCTTCCCAATTTACTCAACCTGTGCATGCTCATGTAATCAGTAGAAAACAGTATATAAGGACACTGGATTTTGAGGTTGGTTCTCCAGTTTTCTAGCCTTCTACACAGAGCTAGACTACTTACCCAGAGCTTGTTAGTCCTCTACGTCATCTCAAACCTTGAGTCTGCTGGTCTACAGTACTGTCTGTAGGGCTAGTCACTCAATACATATATTTTCTGTCATGTTATCCTGAGTGATTCCTTAAATCTCAGACAAGCATAGAATTTGTGCCGTTGGCATGGATCCATGGGTTAAGGCTCTATCACAATACAGAGCACAATTTTCAATCCTAGCAGCATACACAAAAGTTCAATTCATTATATCTATAGTATCATAATTGATCTAATAAATTATTCAGTCTTTTGTCATAAATAAGTATTCTAAGTTAAGCATATCCTCTCCTATTCTGGTCATCAAGCCTGCAACATCACATTAGTGAGGATTTATGTTTCTTAGAGAAAAAAGACTAACTGAAGTCCACTCAGTATTTCCTTGTAGACAATGGTGGATGTTCTTCAATCAGGGTTTTCATTGAGTTCTGGCATGATAACTTTGATTTGGTTTCCTGATGTATACCAAGAGAGTGCAACATATAACTGTCCATGTGAGAAAACTGATGTTCTGAGATCTAGGCCCACAATTTGTACTGATTGCTCCTGGAGCTTGTTGATAGTCATTGCAAATGCCAACTGAACAGGACATTGTCTTTGTCAGAGAGGAATCACTGGAAAAGTGGCACCATGTTCCTGGACAAAGGACTTGAAAAATACTGGAAAAAGACTCCTTTGTTTTTGATGTTCTCCAAAAACTGGCATTTTTCTTTCATCTTCTTTGAATATTCTGACAAAGAAGATGGTGTCGTGTTTCCAGTGAATGGGACAATTTTCTGCAGAAGGCTCAATTATAATACAGGGCAATCCTGCCAGCAAATTTCTGGTCACCACTAATAACTTTGCACTTGAGGACATGCTGGTGTATTTCTATAACAATCATCTGTGTCCCATTGCAAAGTCTCTTGGAGGGGTCCAGATTCCATAGAAGCATGACAAGACACCCTGGTTTCAATTCCAACTTGGATAATGGCAGGCTACTTGTATGGAGAGAGTTGAGACACTCTACTAGATATGGCTGATAGTCATTCCAAACACCATCCTCTACACTGGGTGCACAGACAAATATATCCTCAGAACATATGCTAGAAATACTCTGCCCAAATTCCCTTTTTACTAACAATATTTCCCTGAAACATACTTTGGACAAACAGTGAGGTTGGCTA
>JABCKV010000356.1:0-14688 GCA_018282005.1 Asterophora parasitica | reverse complement strand
TTCCGCGCCTGCGCAATACATGACGCCAGCGGCACCCTGAATATCCAAAATGTCGTCCAGTCTATCCTCGGACCCATCACGATTGAGCGCCTCTAGCTGTGAAGATAGAAACGATGGCTTTGCCTTCCCTGCCGCCTGTGCCGGGCCAACTTGAGACCAGAACATAGGATCAATCATTGAATTTCTGTACCATGTCCCGTTTTACATGCTCAAACGGGTATTGATGCATCGTGTCGATCGCAATTCTGTTGTCACGAGCAAATCCTGCATAGAATGCTCCAGGGAACCAAGCAGGGAAATGGCGCACTGTTGTCGGATCCATTGTCAAGATTCAAGCAGAAAGATTAAACATGAAATCGCACTCACAAAATGGGAAGAAGTCGACTGGTGTGCCACCAGGCGCGCCAGCATTGCTGAGTGCATGACTGACACCCTCCGTGACTTGTAAGTAAGGATCTTCATCAGAATTCACTTGGTGTCCGTAGGCGACTCTCATGATGATAGCCGTCGAAAACCTGTTCAATCAGCGTGAAAAAGATGGGCCACTGAGCGGACAGATAATTATACCTGCGCAGAAAGTTATCTCGCTCCTCCTCGGCCGACAGAAGATTCTGAAGGAGAACGCGAGCCTCTCGAGCCTGAATAGGCTGGTAGATGACAACTTTCTTGGGATTCAGGTACTCCTGCAACATGCGCCGATGTTTCCGGAATAGTTTCCCGTAGCCCGTGAAAGTAAGTGATCTGACCCAGCCCATCCTGTATTAAAATAAACATGTCATTTCATTTCATCACGATGAATGATAAAACATGGGACTCTTACATTTTATAGATGATGAATTGAGGCCTGTCGCTGTAATTTGCACTTCTCCGATCAAGGAGGTCAATACCAGCCTCGACGCTATTCAAAACAATGATAGGCCTTCCAAGGACGTGAAGATACATCACGTCGCCTATTGTCAAGCATCAGACTGAGAGACATTTGACCCGCAATGTGCCAGATGACGACGACGCACCATATACTTTTCCCCACTCATAGAACTGGTTCTCTTGGTCTTCCGATGGAATTTTTCGCAGATGTCCAATAATTGGCTCTGCCGGCGGACCTGGTGGCAAAGGCGGGTGCGTCCTAACGGGACCTCGAATCCACAAGAATAAGGAAGCAGAGATGAGGAAAAATGCGGGAAGGAAAGTCATTATGCGGACAGTGAAGGGAAATGACCAGCAAGAACAGGACATCCGACATTATATGACCAAGAGCTTGACACATCGAATTGGGGAAAATCATAATGGACCTTGACAAGCGCTGTCATGGTCCATGGAGGGTCGTTGGATGTACACAATGGAAAGTGCAGGTCATCTGATTCGCGCGTCCAGTCTGTCGCGGTAATAACTACTCCCATAGAGCCAGCCACCGGGAACGTGCCAGGAACGTGGGAGTACTCACTTCGTTTGAATGAACACCGATACTTAAGTAGCTGGGGGTCAACCAGACGAATACATCATATAAAGGCACGGCTCATGCCGCTTTAGCATACTCGACCAGGCTCACAAGAATGATTTCAACCACGGACAAGGCGCAGGAGACCTATAGTACATAGTAAGACGTCCGCCTGCTCGGAGAGTCAGTAAACGTCGAGCCTGAAAAACGCGCGAGCTTCAAGTAGATGCAACCCCAGTGTCGCTAGCCGAAGTATACTTTCGGTACCATCCACCATATAACGATTTTGAAGCCAAAGGAATCAGAGCAAGGAGGCCAGAAGCACAGTTTTGCCAAGACTGACTGAGTGAAAGCTGTCGGGGCGCTGTCTTGCTGTCGTGTCGTAGACTCGTAGTCGTTCCTTTCTGTATCGTTTCGCCTAGAGATGATCGATGATGCTTCGCGTGTCGTAAGGACACTGCTGTATCGTAACCGTCGGTGGAAAAAATGCTCCATCAGCATCTAATCTAATCTACACCCGCGGGATCGTCGTTCGAACCCCGTTTGATCCCGTCAAATATGTCCTCTTCAGTACTGCAGTCGTCGCCTTTTCGTCCATCATGTCGCCTTCCGCCGCCAACCTTACTTCCGCCTTCAATGCTTCAATGCTTCAAAATTTCAACGACCATCATAGCGTCCAGAGTATATGCTTGTATGTACTCTATGCTGTGTTTGACCGTGGCAACCTTACCTGACTTTACTATACCAGTTTCCACCGAGCGAATTCTATGTACACGCGCGGGCCAATTTTAATGTACATGCACTCGGAACTTTCTTGAACCTGCGTGGGCTTAGATTGATAGACGTTCTGGCGATCCAGTATCGCCACTGCTGCACATGATTATGTGTTGATCATCTCCGCCAAGTATGTCATTTTGCCCACATTTTTCGATCTTCGGCATCATATTCCTCCTTTGCAGTAGGCGGTGTGCCATGCGTCTTCGTCCGAGTCATCAAAATCATTCCAGTCTCCATCCTTGGTACTTGAGAAGCAGAGATTTCACGATGGTAAGATTGTTATCGGGTATGCTGAACGACCATAAATGACTTGCTTATCAGGGGCACAGCGACGTCCTTTTCCCTTGTGCGTTAAGTGCTGGAGCTCACGATGCTCGTCACCTTTCTTTTCTCCGTTCTGCTCCTGTCGCCACTGGCAGACGCGCGCCCTCGAGGCCGCCGTGGGCTCAATGATTGGAACAAGCCCTGCTTCGAAGGCGAATGTTTCTACGACCTGCCTGATTCCGGAAGGCGCGGCCACGGTTCCCTAAGGATCGTAAGTCCATTCTCTCATCCTGCACCACAACGGAGCTGACATTTTCTAACTAGTGGGGATCTCCCAACGCAATCTCGGATATCACGCCCGCCGCTGGTTGGACGATCCTCGGCTGTTCCCCCGAATCTCTTGCGCAGGACATTCGCATCGTCTGCAACAGCGAGGAAGACGAGAAGCGCTGCAATCACCTTTACCGGCGTATCGGTGCTGCTGGGAAATTGGTTCGCCTACCTGAGGCCGTGCGTGCAGCGTCGTCGTCGCCCGTGTTTCTTTCATTTTTTTTCTGAAGTCGTTCCTCTTGTCTGGTTTCTAGTGTGGCAAGAGCGCCTTTGCGCGCGTTGCAAAGACGTGGGTACCAAAGGATCAGACGATTCCCGCCGACGTTGCACCACGGATCGTGCGCCGTTCTGGGGCTCAGCCTCTTGTCGTGGCACTGACGCTTGACACCAATTTTGCTGCGATCAATCCCACCCTGTAAGAGGCCTGTCCCACTGAACCATTTAAAGTCTAACGACATAAACCCTCCAGGACCGGCCCAGTCTCCATCGCCATAGCAGGAACTAATGTCCCAGGTTTCGAAGGCAACCTTACAGTCGTACCCGCAGCCGGAGAAGCTAGCAACTCTGGTGGCCTTTTCTCCTGGGTCAAGGACGCTTGGGAGAGTACGTAACCTTCCTTATCCACCATCATGCCTATGCCAACTAATTTCTCTTTGAACCCCCGCCACAGAGTTCAACAACTTTGACAAATCCGTCATCACTAACGCCCCACCAATCGACATTTCCAAGAACTACCCCCTATTTTCTCAGTCCCTCTTCTGTGCAGGTCCACCCGCGTTCGACGCCTCTGTTCGTGCCGATGCCAGCGTCAACGCCCACGCTGATATCTCCCTTGGTCTCGCCGCCGTGGGGACTATCGTCCCTCCAGAGCTCACCGAGTTCGGTGCATTCGTGGGCCTGGATGCCGACATCCGCGGCTCAGTTTCGCTCGTCGGGAACGCCGCTGGAAGGGCCGACAGCGGACAACTTACGCTCTATCAGGCCACGCTTCCTACCCTTGAATTTCCAGGGTATGCATATCATTATCGTTCGCCCGAAGAAAAGGTCTGACATATTTTGGGCACCCAGCCTCCTCACAATCGGGCCATCGTTCAAGATCCTGGGCCAGGCAACGGCCAACGTCGACGTGGGCGTCAACCTCAAGGTCGATCTATCCTACACGGTCTCCGGGGCGAAGATAATATACCCTCCGATCCCCGACACCAAGTCTAAAGGCATCTTCATCCCGGGAAATGCGCGTATGTCATTCCCATTCCTCTCACTTTTTTCGAATCAATAGTCTGATCGACGATCTCCTAAGCCCTCAAACTGTCCGTCACCGGAAACGTCGCTTCCTCCTCCGTTGCCACTGCCCAACTGAATCCTCGCATTGATCTTGCCGTCAACGCGCTCGGCGGGCTCGCCAAGGCCACCGTTCTAGTCAATATCGACTCCCGTTCCACTGTTCGCCTGAACCTCAACGCTGCCGGCAATGCAGGCGGTTCGATTGAGACCCCGACAGGCGGTACTAAAGGTGGCGCAAGCGCTAGCGTGGACGGATGCGTCACGGCGGGTGCGGCGCTCAATGCCAACGTGGGTGCGGACGCGAAGTTCTTCAATCTATTTGATAGATCGACTTCTGTTTCGCTGTATGCGAAAGACTGGGAGCTGTTCCAGGTAAGTTTTTGCCAATTCTCTACAGTCATCATTGATCTAAATTCGCCTTGTAAACCCAGAAATGCTTTGCCGCTCAGACTGGAAAACGGTCGCTATCTACGAGGTGCCTTTTTTTTTTGTCCCTGATACTTTTCACGCTCAACCGCCGCCAACAGAGTTACCAGCGAACGCGCTGACTTGTCCTTCGTATGCCCCTCCTGGCGTTCTTCGTCTCTCGTTACAGTTGTCTAAGTGTGACTACTTACTTCTCAAACTCAAATGCTACGCTGAATCCTCCTGGCTTGTCACTCTTGCCTCTCAAAGTCCGCGTTCTTACTACATACACATATCACCTCGAATTCGTCTCTCAGCGTTTACATCTCGTTCCTTGCTTTACCCAGCTTTTCTGAATCATTTAACCACATTTACGAAAGTACTGACACCCCATGATGATGCCTTTCTGTCGACTGGAACGTACGGAGCCTGAACGTTGAACAGTGAGCCGTTCAACGTTCCAAGAATAAATAGTACATGACCGGATGGTGCATCTGGAAACGCTGCACGCCTATGGCTTCAAAATAGGTGTTATCGCAAGCACTTTGCGATCGAGATGAAGGTCTGGAGCAATAGGAACATTCACTCTGATACTTCAAGCGCATCGGAGGAGCCCTAACTACTTATGGGACGGGACATTCACAGACTCCGACTCACGTCCGTTCCGCGGAGCGTCGCAACACTTCTTCCTATCAATTCAATGAGATAGTCAGTACATGAATGCACCTGGGGGAGGGATATGTAGATACTACTCACCATTGCCTTTGCAAAAAATGTGGAAACTGCGTCGAGCATATCGTTGACTTCGCGGTGGGTGTAAATGAGCTTTTCTTTACTTCTCCGTCGCTTGTGCTTGCGGTACGATGGATGTCCCCTCCGGCTCGGAGGCTGCGCGCAGGTGCGTGCTCGACATGGTTCAATTGTTGAACTCGCCACGGGCTGCTGGAAGGTGGAGATTGGATCAGACTCTACGGAATTGGGCAAAGCATGACCGCGACGAAGCAGTGTAACATACTGCTGCTGGTGTATGCTGTTCACCTAAGGAGTCAAATGGTGTGCAAGGAATCGGGCTATTGTTCCCATAGGAAGGAACGACCAGAGTCCGACTGTTTAACGATGGACAATAAAGATCAAGCTCGCATTGTAGAGATTCAGGATCTTGAGCAGCGGCGTTGTCGATAGCACTCGGAGCACTGGCAAGGCTTGAAAAGGCTAATTCCGAGTTGTCGACAGTTGCGTCTACGCAAAAGAGAGAATGTATCTCCAGGTCGCCGCTATATCGGAGAGAGTTGATCAACGCAAACACAAGGACGTAGATTTCGCAGCGCCATACGTTCGTGGAAATTGCTTATGACAGCTTGTGCAGTTGACAGCATCCTTCCGCATGTCTTGGAAGCGTCAAAATAAGCCTGAGATAGCATACTACGAGTGGTGATTGAACTCACGAATATCAAAGTGACGTCGTAGATTCGACCTCCGAGTGAAAGGCGCCTTGCATACCGGGCAATGGTACGCTCCATCCTGGGGATCGCGCGTGAGGTCGTCCAAGTCTGTGTAGTTGCAAGTCATCGAGCGAGCCAAGGAGGGTACCGAATGATCAACCACGTCGGGGCCCGCTCATAATAAACCTGTAAAGTTTGCTTTCGGCTCGAGTAGTTTGGGGTTTCATGCCCAGTGAGAATCCGCTAGGGCGAATTAAATCGTTTCAGATATTCGACATCGTTTGAGTCGTTAAAATATTCCTTTGAAATCGCATGATGTGTGATGTAAGGGGCTAAAATCCGAACTTCCGACGATCCAGAGTTTTGATGTACGTACCTAAATAGCCCGATAAGATAAGTGTCCTCAAGGCCCACGACTCACGCCAAAACCCGACAGCAATATAATATGCCCCTCACCTAGGAGATTTGCTCCAAAGACTGGAGTTCTAACACCAAAAGCCTATAAACGTCAACCAAACACTTTTGACTTCAAGCCTTGCTAACAACGCGACGCGTAACGTGGACCACGTGTGTCACGAGTCACAACAGTTATTCTCGGTTATTCTCCAAGTCTTTCTTCTTTCTTCCTGACCACATCGATGTCTCTCGCCAAATTGCCACAGGAGATTGCAGACCTGGTCATTGACTTGGTTGTGGACGACACCGACGACTTGGACCTCAACGACCTCAAGGAACTACGCCTATACTCAGGTCTGACACCGGCTTTCCATGTCTCTTGTCGCCGTTACCTTTTCAAGTCCATTACCCTCAATTCAGTGGCCCATTGCCAACAGCTCCGTGCTATCCTATTATTTGACCCCCAAATCTCGCGTCTTGTGCGCGAACTTCACATCATCGACGCAGGCTGGACTGCAGAATCTTCTGCATTTTTGTCCACCTGCCAGCTTTTTCCCAACTCATGCGTCCGTCTGCAAGGTTTACACGTTGTGGATCTGCGGACAGTAAGCGAAGCTGAGCCAACATCCTTTCCCAGCAACGATATTATGCGCGCCCTCTACCGCCTTCCGTCGTTAAAGTGCATCTCTGTGACAGGTTCCCTGGCAACTGGTCCGAGGGCGTTTCCGATGTACCTGCTCATGAATACGCCAACTCTTCAATGCCTGGCCTTTGTGGGTCTGCAAGATCTGCTGCCAAGTGTCACAGAAGCATTTCCCAAGACCCTCTTCCATCGACTCATTCACCTCTGCGATCTTATCCCCGGTCGTTGCATCTAGAAGGTAGAGATCTGGACTTCGTGTTGATTTCTCTTCGAGCGGGTCTTCGATATCTCCGTGCACTACGCGTGGCCGCAATGGAATACTGCAACATTTCGCCTTCATTTTGGGAGAATCTTGCTGTCTGCCATGAAGCGCTTCGTTCCCCGAGGTGGTACATACCACGATCGATGATGAGCTTACCAGGTATGTGACATCCATTGTCGCGCTCAGATGCGTCTATCCCGTATCCTGACTTGGAATTTCTCGAAACAAGGTCCACAAGTTCAGGAACTTGGGTTTTCGATGCACATACCTCCAAAGCTCCGACTTATCGTGTTCGAGTTCGACTACATATGGGATTGTCTGCTCTACTTCTCGAAAATCCTCTCCCGTGGCCTTCCACGCACCCTCAAGTTTCTCATCGTCGTCTCCGGGTCCCCCAAGCACAACCATGTGTGTCTCATGCCGGTCCTCGATGCCATCCTCGCACCTGTCATCTCTCCGATATCCTGTCCTTCATTACGAGGCGTGATGCTCTGCCAAGTTGTGAAAACGGACTTGGGAAAAAGCTTGCTACGGCCGCTGGATACATGGCACCCGGACTCATACGTTGTTGGATTCATCGATAAACTGGCTGGTTTGCCCTGGGAGATTGACGATACTATCGAATTTCTGCAGCGCGAGGTGCAGGAAGAATGATGTCTCGATCTACTATGTTTGCAGGTTTCAGTCATCCCCGCAGTCATGCTTTAAGAGAGCTATTGGATTGAGGGTCACGAAGGTTTTTGATTGCATATTTCGATGACTCTTTACTGTTCATCTTCGTGATAGTATACTACCGATTCTTTCCGCCTAGTACTGAATGAAAAGTTCCATACAAGTATTCTTCTGTCCTCCATTGCCCGCAGGAGTCGCAATTGCTCTCGATGATGTTTCAACTGGGCGACAACTTCGTCTATATCGTCCGCGCGCATGTGCACATCTACGACGCACAACGTGTTGAATATTGAACTGGACAGTGCATTCAGACCTCTCCAAGCCCGGGCGTCCACCATGCTGAGGCACTGGCCAAAATCCTGCGGCGTGACGACACAATCTAATTCAAAGAGATTTGGGAGTAGTGGCAGCTCCGATTTGAGTAACGTCGGTCGGCCAGGGGAAATACTATCAAATAGTGCGCCCTTAAGAGGGCAATGCGATGTGAAACTCCTGAGCATGGGCATAACTTTGAACAGCTGCCGAGCGCGTTCGGGATGAATAGGCCGAGTCGAGTGTTCCTCTTGCCGGGATTTGTGACGGAAATCCAGAATCTGACAGGACAATTGCAATATCAGTGTCAAAAGGGGTTTGACAGGCATCGTCTCGCAGCAAAGTGTTAGATCCATGAGCGCAGGGGCAATGAAGGAGGCAAATATATTCCGGAAGTAAGCTCTAAGTTGAGCGTCTTTAGGTGGAGCAGGCAAGTGCTTCCAGGCCTTTGATCTGTTGCCTTGAAACGGTCATCAATGGTGGCGGAGAGTGACTCGAGAAGATGACATCGTTGAAGGATGGAAATTGCAAGAGATGCTTTCAAACGCTGAGAACGGGTCAAGTCTAGCATTCCAAGAGCTTCCCAAAGAATAGGTAGCATCGTGAGCCGTTTCCGGATCACACCCATCAAGGTGAGATTTTCGCAAGTGTGGCGCTATAACTTCTGGGTCACCAAAAGGCTGACTATAGCGTTCCCGATCCCCACTAAGCGACAAAGATGCTGTCCTCAAGTTACCACACTCTTTCAGCAGCCGATTTGCAGTGAACAACGTGATGAGCCCTTCACCTGAGAGATCCAGAGAGATCAAGTCGTCGAAGTTTAGATCAAGGTCCCGAACCTGATATCCTGATAACGAGAGACTTTGAAGGTTCAAGGCCTGCGAAATCATCAAGGTTGACTCCAGTTTCACAAGTGTATCACCACCGGGAAAAAGGTGATCGGCATCGGTTACGTCAAGACTGAACTCCACGAGATTTATCAGTTCTCCAGCCGGTGCATCCAGCAGTCCATTCAGAGCGGAGGCAGGGAAGTAATTAAGGTGGAGCCGATTGATTCGTGGAAGATTTGGCAATAAAAGTTCCTTGATTGCATGTGCTGCAATCTCAGGGGATGTAGGACCGTTCAAATCAAGAGAGAGCATCCCCTGGGAGGGAATTACGTGCATGACGAAAGGTATCGTCGTATCACGGGCCGAATGATGGTCGAGATTAATATTGTGCGCGTACCAGAGCTCTGGCATGGCCAGCGCAACAGCTCTCCACGTGAAACTCACGCTGTACAGCGGCCACGGCCATGCGCGATGGTTCACAGGGTATGTCACGACCACTGCCGTGTTTTCTGGTTCCAGGGAGAGTAGGAATATGTGTCGCAGAACCTCAGGAGGAGGACATCGACGGCATTGATAGTTCTCGAGCGTCTGGTACCATCGCTTCGCCCGGTTCATGAGTTGAACTGCGACCCATAACGGAAGACTATGAGGCCGACCCAACATCGTGCACTTTGCTCCCAATAGTCGTCTCGCAGTGTTTGCGTCGTCCCTAGAAAGAGCGGGGATTCCGCCTGGACTATCAAGCACTTGAAAGAGCTTGGAATGGTCAAGTCTTTCGAGATATCTGTCCATATGATATGCAGTTCATCAGATATCTACCGTCAAGAGTTGAACGTTGAGTATTGGCATACCGTATAGCGTTCAGTGTGTCTTTCTTCTGTGGGGTAATTTTGGGGTGGAGGGCCATGCTTTGAATTTTCTTCGCAAAGGGATTGTCATCGTTGAGGAGTAGAAAGATGGCCTACATGTGGAAGGCGAGTTAAGTAACTACGACCTGACAATAAGGCGTCGTGATTGGTTACTGTGCTTGTCCTAATAGAAAGAACGGAGGTATGGTATGAAGAATAACGATCACCCGCATCGTCACCGAACATTTGATAGCCGCCCATTGCTGTGCAGACGTCGGCGGCCCCTTCGTCAAACACTTAGGCCCACACCGATAGTCATTACCGGAGCAGCAAATCAAGGTTGAAGCCATGTCTATCTCTCACCTGAAGTTCTATGATGGACGAGGATTCGAAAGCAGAAGGGAACACAGAGACGGAGGGCCAAGGTAGTGGGACAGAACGAAGAGTTACTAAGTATGTGCAAGAATGTGTGTGGAAGTCCAGCGGGGTATGTGGAATTCCGAAGCAATGCAAGGGGTGTAGATGGTATCAAATGTCGATAGAACTTTGCTGGGGTATGCAAGTAAATGAAAGTCCAAAAGGCATGCAAGGAAAAAGTGAAGCTATGAGGAAGAATGCGGCGAAGGACGACGAGAAACATAAGTCTTTCACTTGTAAACGGTTCTGGAACGAGAATCAACGATGAGCGCAGCACGAAACTCCGCGTGAGAGAAAAATCCTACCTGTCACTCTTCCTCGTCGATCAATACATCCCCCTCCTCCCTCGCCTTCACCGCCGCCTCCTCCAACCTCCGCCCACACCCCCTCAAATTCCTCCTCAGCGCATCCCCGCGGCTCAGCACACACTTGAACTCCAACACCTCCTCTTCCCACCCATCGTTCGCCACCCGCGAATGCTTCACGCCGATGTGCCGCTGCGCGTCGTTCTTCCGCGAAAGTCCTTCCCGCATGACGGGTACGACGGGCAGGCCGGCGGGGGTGGTGATTTTATGAGGCGATGGGCTGGAGGGTGGTTGTCCCGGGGTGGAGGGGGTAGACGACGGGGAAGATGAGGGGGAGGAAGAGGGAGGGCTTAGGTTTAGCACCTCGGGAACAGTCCTCGTCGTAGTTGGAGTGGTGGTGGTCTTGCGTGGGCTCGGGTGCCGATGTGTCTTCTTCGGGGCGGATGGCCTGGCTTTGGGTATATCTCTCGAGCTTCAAGTGACGTGGTACCTTGTGGCGTGATAAAGGACACGGTAGCGTTCAAGGCTGAGTTGGTGGCTGTGAAGTGGCCTGGCTGGGTGTAGTGTCTGAGCTCGAGTTTGGACCCATGACGCTGGCAGGCGAGCGCTTTTCACAGTGGGAATGAGAAAGAGAACCACTCTTCACCGTGACTTTGAGGTTTGGAGAAGAGGCGTGGTGGGCGAGGGCGAGGAAGGAGTGACGGGCGGGGAGGGTATGTACACGGAGGTGTCGACGGAAGGGATTGAAGTGCGAGGTTGAGTGCTAATGGGTTGAAGCGGTGGTCGGGCGCCAAGATGGGGACGAGTGCTTCGGGTGCAGTGCTTTGCGGTCATCGTAGATAATTTCAACGTCGTTGATTGGGATCGACGGGTTGGTTCCAGGCGAAATAATCGGGGACGGCGGGTGCGAGCGCAATGCGTCTTCGACGGGAAATCGACATGCTCCTGAGCATGAGGTGCGCACTGCATGATGGGGTGCACCAGCTGGGCGTGTAGGTGTATAAGGGGTCAGACAGAAACGCAGCCGTACTAGGCGGTGTCGAATAAAGATACGGATATTTTAGTTGTACTCGTCCTCGTTGAAGGGCTGCATTCAGGCACTGTGGTGTTCAAGATGCGACACCACGCTCACCGTCGTAGTGGACACTGAGCGCCTTCGGTGCCCTCATTTCCGTCTCGGAGGCACACGACTCGGACTAGCTGCGGACGTGTATCAGGGCGCCGGCACGCATAGGGGCTCTGGGGCAGTATGTCGCCACGGGCGTTTCACAATAGATAGCTCGTCAACGTAGTACGACATTCATCTACAGCTAAGTATCGGAAATTCTTTCGTTGATAGACCCATCAAGGGCTGCGATGCTCCCACAAAAACTTAAAAGGGGAAGAGCAACTGCGTCGGTCTACTTTCACAAGAGCGGGCATGTGGCACGGCAACTTAGTGGCCTTGAATCGTAGTCCACGACGACGAGGTCGTTGTAACCCTTGTCGTACTCGGTTGAATTCCCAACCTCAAAACGATCGCGTTTATGCACATGCTTTCCAAGGTAACGGGGACGAGGATGGGGAAATGGAGTCGTTGGGCAGAAGCGCACGTATTCAAAATCTCACCCGACCCCAAAGGAATGTCGAAACTGTGCAAGAGACTAAAACATTGCAAGGGTCACATCGGATCTGCTATTCAAAACTAGTGAAAATATGTGAGAAATAGATTCATATCTTGAAATGAATGAGCACTCACAAATCTATTGTCGAAAGCTGGGTGGATATCCTCAATGCTGGCAAAGCCGAGACGGGCTGCATCTGGTGCCTTGGCACCCACAGACTCAACGAAGCTCTTAAAAACCTCAAACTTAGCCTTGTCCGTATCGTTTGGCGTCCACAAGTGCTTGTGCTTGTCGCAGGTTGGGTCGAGCTGGCTGTCGTCTTCAAATGGGACCCCGCGAACAAGGAAAACGACCTCCCGGGGAGTTTCCTTCTCAATGTCTTCGTATATTACTAGTGACAGCAAAGGCTGAGAATCAGCGCAATGCATATATATAATCAGAAAAGTCACGTACTTCTGAGCTTTGGGAGCCGCTGACTAGGCCAGTGCTCTCTTCGGAAAGCATCGTACCCCATGACGAACATGACTAGCTTCATGTCTGGATGTCTTTTATAGATGGGATTGATGGAAAGAACGAAATCCACGAAATCCTCGGCCGGCAGCGTGAATCCACTGAAAACGTACATTGGGATGGATGGATGGATGGATGGCATTACCCGCACATGACTAATTCTGACTAAGGATCGGTAATGCTTAATAATGCTGACTAACACTGACAAAACTTAGCTAATCTGGCTGGCTTTCAAATCCACATCCCATATAAAGAGTCATCTGCCTAGAAAGTCACCACCCTGTGGGAGAAGTCACATGACCTCAAAACATTGTCACTCCTGTGAGCTCTGTAATTGTGAGCATTTGCGATCAGATCAAGATCAGTCTGATGCCTGATCAGATCAAAATCAGCCTGATGCCTGATCAAATCAAGATCAGACCCACAGGGATAGATAGCATCAGTGTAATCAGATCAAGATCAGCCCCACAGGGATAGATAGCACTGAGTCACCACCATACCTGTGGGAAAAGTCACATGACCTCAAAATGTCGTCCATCTCCAAGTCCAGCTCCCTCTCCTCTATCTTCCTCTGTTTCAGTGAGCCCTGTAATTGTAAGGCACTTGCTGCTTTTCTAAAAGCTGTTTCTGACAACATATCATTAGGATCTTCAGTTTTCAGAGCCATCCATCCCTGTGGGCTCTGCTGATTGTCTGATCTTTATCTAATCAGGCTGATCTGTGCTTATCCAGGTTACCTTCTCTGTTTCTGTGGTGTCTACCATTGTGAACTGTCTTGATCCATTTGAGTATTTCTGATATCATGGATCAGGCTCCTAAACCCTTCAACCCTGCAGAAGATTCCAATCTGTGCTGATTCAATCTAATCAGGTTGATCTCTGCAGTTGTCCAGCCTACATCCCATTTCTGTTGGATCTATTGGTTGTTGTGACTTGCCCAGGTGTGTTCTATATCCTGTTCTGCTGCTATTGCTATATGCTAAGAGTTGTATATTATCAGAACAAATTAGATTCAAGGTGTGTCTAATCTTTTTCTGATCTCATATGCCTGACATTCATAATTCTAGAGCCATCCACCTCTATTGGGTTCATTCTGCTCCCTTTTGTCTGATCAGCTCTGATCTAAGATGTATTTCATCTTTTTCTGCTTTTTCTCTCATTCTGTCTGCTAAATTGGATTGCTTAGGGTTCCTCCCTCAACTCCTTCCTCCCAGCCACCTCTGACTCCAGAGAGCCAGTGTCAGAATGCATGCTCTGCTGATTGCATAAGCCATTTACAGATGACTGACCCTGATCACTATTGTAGAGGCATTCTCTAGCCTAATTTTCAAGGTATTGGTATACCTTCTCTCCAATTTGCACCTCTTATAGGTGCTCAGTCTGCTTCTTCCTCTGGGTCTGTAAGATTTGGTGTGCCTGTAAGATAGCCTGCTGCTGCTGATGATCCCTTTGGGATTCCTAAGTTGCTTGATTCTTCTGGGATTGATGAAGCCCAAGCTCAGGTACCTGTAGATAGAATTCTTCAGGGCAATGTCCCTGCTATGGGTGCTCAATCTGCTTCTACCTCTGGATCTGTGAGATTTGCTCTGCCTATAGGGCAGCCTGCTGCTGCTGGTGATTCCTTTGGAGGTCATGCATTGTATGATCCTACTGGAATTAATAATATCCAAACTCGGGCATACGTTATATCTGTAGATAGTATTCCTCAGGTGCATATTCCAGATAATCTTGATGCACCTATGCAGAATCCTCTTTTGAGGAATGTGCCACCTGCACCAAATATGAGGAGACAGCCTTGATGTCCATCTGGACCTTGCTATAATATTTCAGGTGCTGCTGATCCTGCTCTAAATAATCTGCATTGTAGATATATTGTTCAAAGAGAGCAGGCTGATGCACATCACTATAATTATCAAGAGTATCTTGCACAACTTTTCCATGAAGATCTGG
>JABCKV010000355.1:0-14700 GCA_018282005.1 Asterophora parasitica | reverse complement strand
CGTTCGTCGCGCTGAGAGCGGGGATATTAGTTAATTCTTTGAAAGAGGGGTGGTGGGCTTACGATAAAGGCGGCGCACTGCTCTTTGTCTGCGGCGGGGAGGGCGAGCATGGTGTCGAGGACTTGGATGCGGGTGTTTGCATCAACATAGATGGAGGATTCATGGGGGAGACTGCGGGATGGATTTTAGTGACATTGGCTACTGAGAGGTGTGGTACTGACACGCCAGCTAGGGCGGCATGGACTGCAGCGCTGCGAATCTTGACTGCAACGGCGGGATTGAGTGCGACGACGGCTGCCTCGAAGGGCTCGAGTGTGGGGGTCTCGTAGGGAAAGACACGAAACTGTGGCGTCGGGTCTGCAACGAGATGAGCAGAGTGCAAGTACAGGTGCTCGAGTGCGCACCATTGACATCGGAGATGCGGAGAGCGACACCAGAGGAAATGTTTTCCTCGTTGGGGCGGAACCAGGCATCGCCCTGGGTCTGGCGGAATAGCCAGTGCAGCAGGGCGTCGTGGCGGTCGTAGTCCATGGCTGCAGCGAAAGACGAGGAGCACGCACAGAGTTTATGGCAGATGATATCAGGGACGCGAGTGGCCGGGGTCTGCAGAAGCGCGTGCATCAAATCGAGACGGCGTGGCAGTAGCCCCATAAGGATACGCACCTTCCTGATTAGCTCGCCCGATCGAGTACAAAGGTGGCCTCGATCACAGCACTGAGCGTCGAAATGGATCCCACCGGCGACATCTCGGACTCTGTTCCCCCGCTTGCTCCTCCGCGTCCGTTCTTTCTGGCTGGATCGCGCTCGTCGTCCCAAGTGCGCGCTCCTCCCAGTGCATTTCCGTTCCAGGCCTACCCCGGCAACCCCGACCCTCTCCCGTCGCCGTCCTCCTACACCTACAGCCGCCGCCGTGCTTCCCTCGAGAGCCTTGCCAACGGGATCCCCGCCTACGCCTACAGCTCCCGCTCAGGCAGCCTCTCCGACTTGCACAAGCCCCAGCCGCCGTTCGTGAACGACACTGGCGCCGACTCTCGCTACCACGCCAGCGCAGCAGCACAAATCCCCCAATCCCGCACCAGCACACCACCAGGCACACCCACTATCCAGCAGTCACCAAGCCAGATATTCCGCGCACCGTTCCTCTCACCCGCATCCCGCCCCTCGTCGTCCCTCTGGTCATACCGCGAGGCCCCGCCAGCGACAGCAGGCTCCACAACCGCTCTACCCCTCAGTTCAATCCTACAAAGTCGCCCCCCGCTTCCCTCGACGCTGCTCGTCAGAACCCCACCCGAGTCCACTGCCCACTCTCTGCCCAAGGAAGATACCCCACTTGACGCAAAGACCGTCGATGGGACGTACCGCCCTGACAAGGACAAAAAGACCCCGCGCGACCGCACAGCGTACCTCCTCACTCTCTTGTGTGTCCTCCTCGGCGCAGCGGGGAGCGCACTCCTCTGCTGGACGGGCGTACGCAACGTCAGAGCTGGCATGCTCGACGAGAGCAAGCTGTGTCTCGTCGTCGATGAGGATTTTCGCAGTGGGAGCCTTGATGCGAGCCGGTGGGGGAGGGAAGTCGAGGCTAGTGGATTTGGGTGCGTGCTCTGTATTCCTCTTAGCTCCTAGCTGACAAGACCATGCAGCAACGGCGAATTCCAGCTCACAACAGCATCGGAGCGCAACATCTACTTCAAGAACGGACAACTGTACATCATGCCGACGCTCACCCGCGAGGTCGTGCCCGACATCGACCAGGACGGGAAGACCTTTTCTCTCGAGGGGTGTACCGGTGCCGCACCTGCTCCCGCTCCACCACCTGCTGCCAATTCCACGGCGGGCGGAGGGAGACCCAGGACAAGCACAAGCACACGAGGAGGCCCGAGACCCACGCCCACACCCATCCCGGACGAAGACGACGATAGGATAGGGATAAGAAAACGTCAAGCTCGGCCAGCTGGGAACGCCACCACCACTCCTGCGGCCTCGGGGAACACGTGCACAGCGGTAACGAACCATGCGCTTGGGACGGTCATCCATCCCGTCATGTCTGGCCGCATCAGCACAAGAGGCAAGGTGGGCATCAAGTATGGCAGGGTAGAGGTCCGCGCAAAGCTTGCGAGGGGGTGAGTGCCATTTACTTTGTCGAGGTTTCCGCCGAGGTGGGGGAGTGGAGGAACGGAACGCGATCGGCGGTGGCTGTACGCTCTCTCTCCGCTGTGTTGAAACTCCGCGAGCGAGGTCCTCATCTTGCTTCACTGTTCACTTTCCCTTTCTCTCTGCCTCTGCAACTTTAACTGCAACCTGATTTGAACATGAACCTGACATACCCACCGCAGCGACTGGCTCTGGCCCGCCATCTGGATGCTCCCTGAGAACAACACCTACGGCGCCTGGCCCTTGTCCGGCGAGATCGATGTGCGTCTTGCTCTGGCCTCTCCTTGCCTTCACTCATCAAATTAACTACTTGATGCAGATCATGGAAGGACGCGGCAATGCACCCTCATACCCCGCCCAAGGCCTCAACTACATCCGCTCCGCGCTCAACTTTGGGCTCGACAGGTCCTTGGTGCCCATTACCGTGCCTGGGGGAGGTGTGTTCTTCCCTCTCCCTTTCTCTCTCTCCCACAACTTACTTACTCACTTACCCGCAGCAGCCCCCACCCCCCTAACGAAACACCTCTTCGGGTGGTTCAACCTCAAACGCACATCCTTCGACCGCGCATTCCATACGTACGCCGTCGAGTGGGACGAGAAGTTTATACGGTTCTGGGTGGATAGTAGGGTTTGGAGTGTGCTGGATATTAGGGTGCACAAGGAGAAGGCGCTGGGGAAGGGGAGGAAGGGGGAGGGGGAGTTTTGGGAACGCGGGAGGTACGTATACGTGTCTTTGTGTTTCCTTGGGGCGGGCGCGTTGATTGAGTGTTACGCATACGCACAGGTTCCCGCCGACGGCGCAGAATGGGACCACGGGCGCTGTCGAGGTCGTCAAGAATCCGTGGGCGCATGGGTCACCTAGTGCGCCTTTTGATCAACGTGCGTCTTAGTCTCACTCTCTATCTATCTCTATGTACATGGAATACTCAATTGCTGCGATGACTTTTATGTAGGCTTCTACCTGATCATCGACCTCGCAGTCGGCGGCACGTCGGGGTGGTTCCCGGATGATGTGGGCGATAAGCCGTGGTATGATGGGTCAGCGAGTGAGTGTTCTTTGTTCTTGTTCTTTTTTGCTTTTCTGCTTCCATCAAGTCTTCCTTGTCTTCTTTCCGACCCCCTTCGTCTCTTCGTTCTTCTGTTCTTTTCGTTCGTTCGTCGCGCTATCGTTTCCCGCGGCTGGTCCTTTTTGTGCTGCGTGTGGTGGACCTTCTGCCGCGCCTTGACTTTTGCTTTTTGCTTTTCGCGATCTCGCTTGCCATCTCGCTATCTCGTCGAGGCGATCGCGCTTCGGTTTACGTCCGCGTCCGTTCGGTCGTTCGTTCATCCCTTTACTTATTCATACCACACCTCCAGCTATTTTCGTTATCCTTATCCTTACACTTCGCTCCATCCCTTTATACTTCTCCTTATCTTTATCCCTCTCGTCATCCTGCTCCTTGTTCTTGTTCTTGCCCTACCCCCGCGCACCTTACCATAACACCTTCTGCCCTCTGCCACATGTCATAATGCTAACAAACACCCCTCCGATTTGTAGCCGCCATGCGTGACTTTGCCCGCGCACAGGACAAGTGGTACCAGACGTGGCCCGAGGACGCGGATGATCGCGCTTTCAGGATGTACGTTTCATTTCGTTTTTTTCTGTTGCGGGGTCTCCGGGTACTGATGTAATATTGGGCGTGTAGAGATTCGGTGAAGATGTGGAGTAAGGAGTGTTAGTAGGAGGGAAGACTGATCCGGAAAATGTGGTCGCCGCAGGTCGAATAGCCTATAGGTGCAGGCATGCGCTGGGGTGGGGTGGGGACGTGACGCTTGGCGAACGTTGTTTCTTGCTCAGCAGGACCTGCCTGGTCGTTTATTAGTAGTAATTCACTGTTTCTCCGTCGTTCGTTACTTTGTCGGGTTGACTCCTGGCCTCTACTTACTCGAGCTCACTTACTTACTTCTTTACACACACCTGGTCTGCCTGCATCATTCTGGACTTTTTACGAGCAATAATACCATTATACCCCATCGATGTTCGATTCTGCAGTGCGTAAGTAGTAGGTACGATAAACAAACTTAATTTTCAGGATTGCCTGGACGTCGAGAAAAAAATAGACAGCCAAGTGTACTTACGACTGAAGCGAGCTGACTCCTGTCACTGAGATCTGTGAGCTCGTTCGCGCGTGTATTTACGCTACCCAAAGGAAAAATGGCGTTGTCAGGGCTCTTCAAGCTTCAAAGTCCATCCGGATCGGTCGCCGACTCGCCGGACCCGTTATCGCTGTCACCTCTAAATCACAATGACAGGCCCCAGGGTTGGCTCGGACAAACTTGAGTCCTAAAGTAAGTAAAGGTGAGCACCAGTGGCAGAGGGGCATCCACCATCAAGTTAGCTGGCAATGCAGGGGTCCAGAGGTGGCGCCCAGGGTTCCATGTTCTATGAGCACTTGATCAACAGGGTGGTTCCAGTTTACCTGTCAATAAAAAAGAAAAAAGTCAACGGAATCCGGACGTTGTGGGTCCGAGGTTGGTCTGGATCTTGCAAGGAATCGAAGGGTGGTCAGTAAACGTGCCTTTGACGTTGCTCTGACGTGCCCATTTTTTTCTGGTCGCCAAGTCTACTTAATATCCTGTGTTCTAGCCTCGCAAGTAAATATGCGGGGGTGACGGAATTCCTCTAGATTCGCGCCGTCCGGCGTCGGGGCCTCTTTTTCCTCCCAGGGGAGAGCGGGGACGGAGAGCTGTTGTGGCAGTTATTTTGGTGCAAATCTAATAAAGGACATGATTTGGCACTTTCATGCAGTGGCAGAACATAAATGTCGAGGACATGGCCAGTCATGGGGTCTTGGCACAGTGGTAGCGCGCATGCTTCGCATTCATTGCAGTTGCATGAGGTCGTGAGTTCAATCCTCACAGTCTCCAATTTTTTGCCGCCCTGATGCTCCCAAGTAGAAGTTCAGTGATCAAACAACTCCTGTTCAATAGGAGCCGTTGTCGCCGTCGGCGATATCCGCTATCGTTCGCAAAGTTCAACCAAGGCTCATAAGGACACCTTCATCGCCCGTGTTGCCAGTGTCTTATCATGGCCAGGGTCTGTCATTGTCTATGGATGGCAGCCAATCCAAAACTCGGTGCGGCGACATTAATATTATGTTTCACAACATCCCTAACGTTCATTCTAGGTTTGGACAAGCATGGCCAGGCTAAGATTACTACCTAGACCAGCAAAATCATGACCAAAGCGAGCCCTGCCGGGCGCCACTGCCGATGCATCCGACCCAGTTCCGGGGCGGTCTGCTACCGTCTTCGTCGAGTGTGACCCTTTGCGGCGAAGAGCTCAAAGAGTGACCTCTCTTGTAGAACCTTGTAGAACATTCCAGTCTTACAAACCTACTCAAAATGTAGCTGTACATTTACAAGCTTTAGGAGACCAGTCTTCTGGCGTTTCCCCGCTTGTCGGGTCATCCAATTCAATTGCACGAGAAGTCAATACTGATCAAGCACTAGTAGTCGGGCTAATGATCCCACCATCATGAATAGCATACGTCGAGCTTTTCAACGCCCTTGCTTTCAAGCGCAGCTGAATCTCTGCCCAGCGCGATGATTCCTGTCCTGACGAGGGCACGTCGGTCGAGCTGCTCAAAGGCGTCGAGAAGCTCAGGTACGGCAGATCATTGCGCTTTGGGACTGGGGGAGCGAGACGTGACAGGATCAGCGCGCGCGTCGGGGTCGGAAGGGGAGGCGGGGGAGAGGCAATGAGGTACGACAGGTCTGACGCGTTACGCTTGTGTTTTCCATGCTTGCGCAGGGAATTTGGCAGGGGCGAAGGCGGACGATGAGGCTTCCATTTCGAGGGGAGTGTAGCCCGGTTGCGAGGAGTGCTGAATGTCGATGCGTCTTGGCTGCTTCCGCTGGGTATTTCGAGGCCAGGCGAGGGCAGGGATATAAGAATCCTAGGAGGTAGCTCAGATAGAAGGGGCTGCTCGACATCGCTGGTAGAGCGGGATGAATTGGACCGGTGCACCGGGAGCCTGGAAAGCATCTTCCCTATGATGCGGGAAGACGTGCGAAGTTTCTTGAGCTTTGCATTTGTAGACTCCTGCGACGCCACGTTTCCATTCGTAGTGGCCTGAGGCTCCATCTGCTCCAGCATGCCTTCTTTCTTCTCCACCCCTCGCAGTACTTCCTCCTGGGCGGATGCTTCTTCAACATCATCCTCATTGCCCATGAATGGGTTTTCCAGAACCGTCGCACTGCGTAGATCAACCGCAAACACATTGCTCGCACCCGCACTCTGCAATGGGTGGTGCCACGGACCAGGTTCTGTTGGGGTCATCGAGATGCCAAAACGGCGCCTGTCGAGCTTCGTCTCCGAAAAAATCGGCGGTGACAGAGAGTATGACGCCTGGCTGTACATGCTGGCGCTGGATTTCGGTGTAGCGGATATGACCCATCGAGAGCTGGCGGCCGTCAGCAAGTTTTCCTGGCGAACGACTTGGAAATCAGACGTGTAGACAAACACCAGTCACACGCACACGCACCTCCAAGTCATCAGAGGCATAGTACGAATGGCGCTCAACAAGGGGAAGAGAAAGGCTGAGGTGCTGGGCTCGGCGCCTGCTTCCCTTTGTTGGCTTCAGCGGTAGATCGAGTGGAGTGTAGCCTGACGGTGTCATCGAAAATCGAGTGAGAGAGCGCACAGCGTCCGAAGAGATTTTAAAAGGATAGCACACTGCAAGAAGCTGAGCCAGCAGCCTCAGTGTACGTGGTGAGAAAGGAGAATCTGGCCGTTAGGTGCATGGTGGTGTAACTGAAAGTAGATAAGATATCAATCAATTATCCCTTGATCGCGTCGCAAAGCAGTGTGCATTGATTGATACTTACTGGCTGGCTATCGAGAACTTACCTTTACATAGCTGGAGCCTGGCTCGTCTACGGTTTGAGCATGAACATTGAACGCCAGAAGAAAATGTAAGTATGGGTTGAATAATGTTGGACTGTTTATAAATAAAGTTGAGCGTATGGATTCGATGATGCAACAATTGCCTCACCACCCCGGAACTCTATCCGTATTTCCCACCAAGGCCCATGCCTCTGGTACGCCGCCGCACACACGGCAGTCGCAGTCGCGCCTAGTCGCGCCATCCTCAAGTACATGCGGTGGCTGGGCAGTGTTTATCCGAGTCATCCAGATCCCAAGATCAGATTGCATTTGCTAGGACAAAAGAGCAGCTGCCGATTGCAAGAAACCGCTCAGCAGACAGAGCGGATCTTGTCTTGAGTTCATCAATACGCTGGGCATGCACGCCGTCCAGTTCCAGTGCCACAGCCTCTGAGCCTCGAGTACAAGGGGAGTTGGTGGCTTTATGAGTGATAGATGCATGTGTTGACAACGTTTACGCGTCACATCAATAACGTGTTTACCCCACCTCCTGTCGCGCAGGCCTCGTGCCTCTCGAATGTAACAATATAAATCGTACTTCCCTTGGCGCCCAAATCTAGCGCTAGCATTTACCAGGCGAAATTTATACCACGTCGCCCACTATCACTCTCTTGAACTCGCGAACGTCACCGCGAACACGAACACGACTATAATTCACTCTAGCGCCCGCCATGTACGCAGAAGGCACTGACATCGAGAACACGAGCGTGGTTCGCCAGGTGACCGAGGCCGATCCTCTGCTCGACAATGAAGAGGAACGGAAACCTTTTTATCGCGCGCGTCCTCTTTGGTGAGTGCATCCTGACCCCAGTATCATATTTGAACATGTGCTCATGACGTCTCCCCGACATCTGACCAGGCTCGTGCCATTCGCCATTACCGCGGCGTTAGTGGTATGTTCCGCTATACGAGAACTTTCACGACGAACCTAACGCGCCCAATGTAGCGCGGGATGACGCTGGCACCCCGCATAGAAGTGTTTACGCAACTATCATGCAACAGACTATACGGTCACGAACGTTATAATCATTCCGAGGCACCAATATCCTCGTTTTCATTTCTTCAACCAACTACACACACGATACCTCAACGCTCAGTTCCCCCTTTTTATTTCACTCTAGACCCCCTTGGCCCGCCGCTTCATCCACACCAGTTCATGCAAGGTCGTGCTGAGGCGACGCGGAATAATAACTTTTCGATAATATATGGTCTCCATGAAGACAATACCGCGGATGAAGGAGGAGACGACGACCGGCACCGCTCGCCCGCCAACCGATGCATTGGCGATCCCGCCGTGCAGGCAGGTGCAGCGCGGCTCCAGACGATGATGACAACGACTATGGGTCTTCTCTCCGCCCTCACGACGGGTTGGTGGGGTCACTTTGGCGAACGCCATGGCCGGACAAAGGTGCTCGCCATCGTTACCCTCGGGCTCTTCATCACGTACGTGCTGCCTCTCCTCCCTCTGCGTTATTCAGAAGCTTACCCACGCGCGCGACGCCAGCGACTTGACTTTTATTCTCGTGTCCAACCCTGCCTCCCCCTTCTCCCAGTATGGTCACGCACTCCTCGTTCTTGCGCCTATAATTGAAGGAGTTCTCGGCGGCTGGTCGACGCTGCAGTCTGCGACTTCCGCCTACCTCAGTGACTGCACATCGTCTGGCTCGCGCGCCTACATTTTCTCGCGCTTCGCAGGAGTCTTCTACATTGGGCTCTCCGCCGGCCCCTCCCTCGGCGGGTACCTTATCCGCAACCCGCTCTTTCCCCCGCCTCCCGGGACTGAAGGTCGATTGTCGGTGACAAGCGTGTTCTGGGTTGCAGTGTTTTGCTCTGCGGTCAATTTCCTCCTTGTTCTGTGCGTGTTCCCAGAGAGCCTGGATAAGGTGAAAAGGCAACGCGCGTTGGAGGAACACCGGATTCGCGCGAGTATCAAGGGGAGCATGAGCAAGGTCCGTGGGGAGTCGGTTGTCGCTGAGGGGTCTGGTGGTGGGGCCGAGGAAGATGAAGAGAGCGAAGGCATTATCAGGGGTTTCTTGAAGCCTCTGGCGCTATTTTTGCCTGCGACGGTGTACGAGGGAGGCGGCAGGAAACGCAGGGATTGGAGTCTTACATTCTTGGCTGCAGCGCTGTTTGGTGCGACACTGTCCAACGTGAGTGGTGAAGGGGCTATATTTTTTGCCAGCGGGAACTGACGTTCATGGTTACAGGGCGTGCACCAAGTCAAATATCTTTATGCAGTACACGTCTATGAATGGGGTGCTGGGCAGCTCAGTTACTATATTTCATTCCTCAGCGGTGCTCGAGCGCTCTTCCTTCTCTTCCTTTGCCCGTGTACGTTTCCTATCAGGCTATCACTACAACGCCGCACTCACCATAATGATTAATCCCAATATCTAGGGATCATTGCAACTTTTAAACCAAAGCCGCCACATGTGCCCCACAGCGATGCCGACGCGCCGGTAACAGCAAAGGCGAAGAAGCCAAAGCCGACGAAAGCTCATCTCGCGCGCGAGATTTCATTTGACTTGGTCATGACGCGCTTCTCACTTATGATCGACATCCTCTCCAACACCTTTGTTACACTTGGGCCCATGCCCGTCATCCACGCTCTAGGTGGTGGCACTCGACATAGTCAGTCGCTCTTCGTGCTCGCAACCGCACTAAGTAGCTTGGGCTCTGGGGCCGGTCCGGCTATGCAAAGCCTTGCGTTGTGCATCACCCAGGTCAGGGGTTTGGACGCGGCAGCGGAGAGTGGGGGCAAGGATGCTACGCCCACGAAGGACGGAGGCGTTGGGCAGCTATTCGGCGCATTGGCGGTCCTTCAGACCCTTGGGCAGATGATTCTCGGTGTACGTGGCTTCTTGCGATCTAGTGTGGCTGCGCCCTTACTGATAGAAATTACGTTTAGCCAATGCTTTTTGGGTTGGTCTACAGTGGGACGGTTGCTGCGTTCCCCAAGGCTGTTTTCGTCACAGCCGCTGGGCTCTTGGTGTGCTCTTTGGTGCTGGTGATTCTGGTCCGGGGTCCCGCTATGCCAACCGCTGAACTCGTGCCTGGAAGAAGTCACAAGAAGGGCAAGAGGAAGGCGCGGGAGTACGAGTCCAGAGGCCGGTCCCGGGTGAACAAAGATCTGCGGGGAGGTGCGACGGGATACGGGACCGTGGCGAGCTCGTCTTCGGCGTAATATTGCGGTATATATTGTACTATAGCTTGCTGTATCATCTACTATTCATGACTTTTGAGACTTCTGACGTTTTGGCGGGAGCATTATAATCTGGATCAACAGAGCCAAACACTAGTTTCTTGTGGGCGTCGACTCGTTGCCCTTGTCGTTCCCGTCATCGCCATCCCCATCCTCAACGCCACCCACGACCGCCCGCCACTGCTGCCCGTCGTCATCGTCGCCGTTGTCTGCTCACCACCGTCGCCCCCTGGTGCTATGAACCCTGAATCTGCCAATGCAGAAGCCGGTCCCTCCACTACACGTCTCTCAACCCCCTCGGCCTCATTCTCATCCCAGCAGCTCTTCCTGCCTCCACCAGGTCTGCTTTCTCCCGTACACATCCGATCTCTGGAGACTGACCGATCCATTCTTCTTCACCCAACTTCTAACAATACAGCGCGGCCCGAGGCTCATCCAACATATCTGTCGAGCACCCAGGACCTGCTCGCTCGCTTTAACCTACTCCCTTCGTACGACAAGTATGTTCGGCCATTCGCCGCACCCGCGGAGACGGGGCTCGATCAAGTGGGGCCCACACCTGCCACCCCCGGCGCGAATGGAGTGGTGGATAAGGGCAAGGGAAAGGAGGTTGAGGTCGTACCCGTGACACCAGGGGGTGCCGACGGTGGAGATGGAGATGACGATGAGGGGGGAAAGAGAAAGAGGAACAACTATAAGCACCTCATCAAGGGCATCCCAGGTGCGTTTCTCGTGGGCTCGTTAGCGACGGGCGGCCGATATATCTACGCAGGGAAACACTCGACGAAGAAAGACGACTACTTGATGAATATGATGCAGGTCCCGCCGAAACAGCGTATACACATTACGCCGTTTGACCTCAAGACCCAGCGAGAGGCGTTTACCGTCAGCCTGGAGGGCCTCAAAGGCGTATGTCATCTTCCGTCTCTCATCCCACCGCCGTCTTTGTGCCCCTCACGCGTTTTTCTTGTCGCTGATGCTCACATGTCCATTCTTGTCCATATCTGCCCTTTAGTGGAACCCCGGCGCGCTGGTCCTCGAATCTGCCCAGGCACGGGAGGACCGCAAGAAACGAGTGTGTATTTCGGCATGGCCATTCTCTGTCATCTTCTGACGTTCGCCAAAAGAAAGAGGCCAAGCGCTTGCAAAAACTGCAAGCCCAGGCTCAAACCCAGGCAGCCATTGCCCCACCTCAACCCATCCAGGCACCCCGGCCCACGTCTGCTTCAACCGCATCCTTCAACCGCCCGCCACAACCTTCAGTGTCAAATGGTACGCCAAGACCAAGCTCAGCAGCTAGTTCACGTCCGACGCCTCCTCTGACAGCAGCAACCGCCGTGCAAAGACCAGGCTCCACAGTACCAAGACCAGGCTCTGCTGCCCCGAAGCTCGCGGTTGCCCGACCAGGATCAACTGTCTCCAGACCGGGATCAACGGTTCCCCGACCCGGGTCGACGAAACCGGTACTGCCACCTGTACAGTTGGCTGTTGGACGAATTGCAACGCCGCTGCGATCAGGCGCCGGTGGCCCCGGGACGCCGCTACGAAGCGCGACGACAGCGACGCCAACATCAGCAAATCCGTACACTCAGCTTCCGAGTGGCGGGCAAAAGAGGGAGCGGGAGGATAGCGTCACGGGCACCAATGGTATTGGCGCCACGAATGTGGATAGGAGTAATATTCCACCGGCACTTGCCAACAACGTGCCCAAGGCTGTCATGAACGCGAAAGCTGGGACGGCGGGGATTCGGCCTAGGCCAGTCAAAAAGCAGCGGATGGTCAGTACTCTTGCATGTTATGTTTCTTTCACTCTCTTTGTGCCGTGCTCTGTTTGGAGCGCCCTTCCACCGGGCATGTTCACAGTTGCTCACCCGTCTCTGCTATAATTCCCAGGATCTGCAAGGACAGGCGAGAGACGTTAGTGTCACGCAGCAGCCTACCCCGCAAGGAGTTTAGTCGGGCATGGTCATTGTCTGTCTGCTCTGTTATTCCGCCCTTCTTGGAGCCTCCCGATGTTTTTTTGGGATCCCCTACCCAAACCCACCCTCCCTCCGCCTGATCACCACCACATCACATAGCATCGATGATGGGCCGATAGACCGTATGTCCGGTGTATCTCCCCGATCTCTCCAACTCTGCCGTGGCGCGCCGTTTGCTCTGTGCTGTACATGTGGTCCCTGTATGCTGACTTCGGACATTACCCCGCCCCGCGCTGGGTGATCCCGCCGACCCACAACAATCCATTCATCCCCACCACTGAGACGAGCCTTATGACTTTCTAGAGAACCTCCGCTGTAGGTTGTGGAATCCAGGCAAGAGAGAAGAGAAAGGGCTCCTCCTAACAACAGAGTCTTCATCCTTCTTGGAACGCTTTCCTATCGACAATTCACATTGACTCCGACCGCATCATGACGCCCTGGCCCACCCTGCATTATTTACACTACTACTTAGGCTCTTACTTATTTCACTCGGCGCAACCCCATTCCCGTTTTACTACATCACATTCACATCAAATTCACGTATACTTAACTCTCTCTGTCATACATCGCTTATCGCTTCTCTCAATTGAACGCCTCCCAATCTGTCGCATGTTATCACCTCACTTCCGCTTCGCATTACCATTACCATTTCCCCTCTCCCTCATTCCAGAAGTGCTTTCTTTCCCTATTCCAAACAAGCAACATAGGGTCCGCACCATTAGTTCCTTGCCCCAGTAGTCGTAGTGCTCACGTCGCGGTTGCTAGAAAGATTTGTTCGAATTTTTCTTGCATCGACATTCGATCTTGACTGATGTGTTGACAAATGAACTTTGGATGAGAGCAAGTACTCATTACAAGCTTAACGCTCCCCCAAGGCCTCAAGCTTCAAGGCTCAGGTTGTCAGGAAGACGGGGAATCTTTTGGCATTGCCATTTGGCTTCCATGCCAAAGCACCAAGTTGTTCGTTCAATTTATGTATGTCGACGTCAATTTATGTATGTATTGAAAAATTATATAAAATGCGGCATTGATGACCACCCAGCCTCTACGCAGTATCAACCTGTGGTGGTCTTCTAGCAGTCGCTCTTAACTCTTTCAGCTTCAACGGTGCTTTTCCCTACTCAGTGCATCGCGATACTTGAAGAAAAGAAAGAAAACAAACTCTCCTACGTTCGGCACACACTCTATTCCAAAACAACGCATTCGTGTTCCCGGAGCCCAACAGTCATCTCAAGATTTTCTAGCTTTTGACGCGTCCTAAACATGGATTCAACTAGACTCAGCTGCTCTACATGTCTGCATGCATCATCATCATTTGAAATGACCCATGCTCTATGAAAACTCCCTGAGCCTTTGACGTTGATCGAACTTGCATTTTGATGCAGACCGATGGGCCCAAGTCCATTCAACTCTCACTGGGTGGAAGCTTCTTCGAGAAGCAATAAGGGGTGCCCCTATACACGCGAAATATCATTCAGCTTAACTGCTTGACCAAGCCCCAGTCGATCTTGCCTCTGGCTGTCCATTGCCTCAGCAGCAAGCCCGCTTCTCTCTCACACACACATAAAAAATACACACGCCACTCCGGTCCCTTCCTCTTCGATGTCTTCCACCCCCACCTCTATCGCTTTCCCCGCCCTCTTGGGAGATCTCACCGAGTCGGATATCCTTGCCTTCGAGGAGGCGGTTGCAAAAATGGCATATTATCTTTCTTTTGAGATGTCTCTGTGCCCTAATGCATGGTTTGTAGATGGATATCAACGCGCTGCTAAGCGATTTCTCCTCGCCTGTTGTCCAGAAGACAACTTCACTGCCGTCAGCCGCCGATAATCAAGTCTACAGCGACCCCATCCCGCCGACATTCAGCATCTCAGGAATTGCTGGAGACGAGAGGGTGTCGAGTGAGGGCGCGAGTGATGTCAGTACCTCTAGCCTCGGCAAGGATCTCGTCTCTTCTCAGGTTCGTAGCTACATGAATCTCGGCGTGAAATTACTGATCTATCCTCCTTCTAGTTCTCATGTTTTGGAGCCGCCCGCGAGAACTACATGAAGTCACTCGTGATTCCAGCAACCGCGGAGGCTGACAGGGCGAACAAGGAGAACATTGCTTTACGGCGAGCAATGAAGCCCCCTCCCAAGTTCATCGAGGAGATTAGTCCCGGCCCCACCTCCCGACCTGGCCCTCTGGTGCCCTCGCCTGCACCACGGGATGTCTTGCGCGCTCCGGGCAATCTGCCAGAGAAGCCTTCCCCGGGCGAGTGGCTTCGGTCAGCCGCACCAACCCGTCCTCGGAATCGGGTTCTGTTCCCTGCCCCCCGCCAACTCGCGCTAAACATCAGCGAATTCACCCTGAGAATGGCCCTGGGTGCCGGTGGACAGGGGAAAGTATATCTGGCGACCCGGGAGGCGAAGATTGTTGCGCTGAAAACAATCCGGCGGTC
>JABCKV010000353.1:0-14786 GCA_018282005.1 Asterophora parasitica | reverse complement strand
CAGGCGATGATGTTGATGTCGACGAATGGGAAGAAGAAACTGGCGTTGAAGCTGAGGGAACTGGCGATCGCGAAGAGCGAACAGTAGAATCGTGTTCTAGTGGCACTACTATACAATCTGCTTGTGAACTTTGAAGTCGGTATGTGACGCTCACGGCGCCGGCAACGAGCTGAGAAATTTGTTCTTGATCAAACGGTACGCCTAGCACAGCGCTTGAGCTCCCAGGCAGATGCGGAATTTCCTTGAACCTGCGCGGGCTCATAGGTACGCCGGCGCACTAGAAAACAGATATCCTGAGCTTGCGAACGTTGAAGGAAGTAATTCTACGTCTGGATTTGGGAGACTACTCACACTACACCTATGAGTAACGTATGAGTAGGCTTCACATCATGATTTGAACAATCACAGGTTATTTTGTGATGCCCGGCGAACCTTGATCACTGGGGCCCCAGTGATCAAGGTTCGCCTCTCTTCCTTCGTCCCAACGCCGTGGCTGACCCGCCGACGTAAGTGCCATTTACAGAACAAGATGTTTTAAGTTCCTGGTGGTCAGTACTTATCACGACGACCGAGGAATTGATCCGTCCCTGAGCGTCACAATCGACGTCTCCATGTCTCCCACTTTGAATGTATTCTCCTTGAAGGCTCTTTGTACCATATCCTCCAGTGGGTTGTGTGAGGGCTCCAGGGAGCGCCGAAATCGATTGATTCCGGATATGCGATATGCATTTTCGTACCAGTTGTTTGAACCTTGAAAGTGTGGGTGACAACAAGCCCAAGAAGCTATCGAGCTCGAGGGACTGGACTTCAATCGACTGCGGATAACTTGATGGAAGCACATATGAGAATTTAGCAGATGTAAGAAGTACAGACGGGAACAAAAACTAAACATCACTCCGACATGTCGCCGCCATGCGAGCTAGCCACCTCGCTTGACGCATCGTCGTCCTTTTGAGCGGTCGTAGCGGCCATAAAGCCTGAGAGCACAGAAGAGCCCCCACCAGCAGCGGCGTTTTTCGCCGCTTGGGAAGACTTCCATGCATGCGCCATTTGGAGGAATTTGAACGAGGTGGGGTTGGCCTCGCGCTCGTCGTCAGCAAACACCAGATCCCAGTCTTATCATAAAATGTCAGTATCTGGACGATTGCGAGAATTGGGCAAGGTAAACGAACCTTCGACTGTCTCGCCAGTTTCCTTGTCCACAACACGGCGCTTGCTGACGATGGGCATCATGCCCTGCACCTTCGCAACGTCGGCATCGGTGCCATTCGCTTCCTCGAAGGTTTTCCACACCTCGAGCAAGGCCACACGCTGGAAGGGAAACAGTCAGCACCAGAAAGAAAGCAGGATCGAAGGCAATGCAGACCTCGCTCTTCAAGCCCTTCGCCTTAAGGTCCTTGTAACCCCTCTCGAACACCTCCCTCGCGAGCGCAGCATCCCCTGGCGCCGTCTGCGGCTCCGCCTCCTCGTCTTCTTCCTCTTCCTCTTCCCTGACAGCGCGCGGTACGGGGATGGGCTCCGCTTCGAACAGCGCATACGAGATCCAGACCTTGACATGCCCGCTGAGCGCAACGAGGCGCTCGTACAGTGCACGCGCGGTCTCCCGCTCGCCCTCCTCGATTTCAAAATCGATATACGATTTCCAGAGAAGCTCCGGCATGGACAGCGGTGATTGCGAGACCCCAAGCTCGAAAATAGCGCGCGTGCGAGCAAAGTCTTGCAGTTGGGACTCGAGCTCAGCGTATTTAATCCAAGCTGGGGCGTTTGCGGGATCAAACTGGAAAATGAGGGTCACAGTATGATCAGAGGAAATGTGTACGACTACTCACTTCAAGGTACTTTTCGTACAGTGTACGAGCACGGTCGAACTCTCGGAGCTACGTTTTGCAGTGAGTGGCGGGCACACACGGTGATTGATGCTGGACCAACCTCAATCTCAAGTTCAATGTATCCCTTGAACAGTGCTTCCTTCGGACACATCCCGATACCGGTTCCAAGAACCTTGCGAGCGGCAGGGAGGTCCAACCGTCTGACCTCAAATTTGGCGAACTTGATCCATAGTTTTGCGAAAGTGAATTGCTTATGCGGGACAAGCGTCATGGCAGTTTGATAAATCTGCCGGGCACGGCTATAGTCCTATGGGAAGCGTGAAGAAGGCATGAAAATGACCTTGAGGAACACGCACCTTAGTCTCGATCTCCTCGAACAAGGCGTAATCCAACCACAAGAAGATGTACCGCCGCCAATGACGCTTCTCGTTACCCGGAGGCACCTGAGCAACGGCCCTTTCATAAACCTCTCGTACCCGTGCTGCAGCGGCTTCCTCCTCCTCGGAAGTTGCACCCTCATCCTTAAGATCCCGCCATGCCCCTTCTTCCAGCCTTGAATAGTCGAACCACACGTCGTAGTTCCGCCCATCCTGCGACAACTCGTCTTCGTACTGTATCCGCCGCTTGCCAAGCACCGTATTTTCGAGCGTGTTGCGGGTCCCATGTTGTTTCTCGAATTTTGTGTACGAGGCATATAGAGCAGCCGATTTCGAGCGTGGTATCCGCGATAGCGCGAACTGCGATACGGGAATTCAGATATGCCGGAAGGACGATTATTGACACACGTACTTTGTAGATGACCCGCGCCCGCTCATACTCCTTCAACCTCGTCTCCATCTTCGCAAAGGCACTGAACACTGCCTGGGCCTTCTCGATCTGCTCCTCATCGTCGCCATAGAACTCGAGTGCGGTCTGGAAGACCTCTCTCGCCTTGTCCAGCCTTCCCCGCTCTTCCTCAAACTTGCCCCACTTTACCCACACCCTCGGCTCCGGTCTCACTGCGACCCAACGCTCGTAAATGGTGCTCGCCCGGTCGTGCTCCTGGTACCGCTCCTCGAGCTTGATGTACGCCTGCCACGCCTTGTCATCCGGTTCCCACTGCATCCATCGCTCAAACACTTGGCGCGCACCGGGCACGTTCTGCAGCAGCTCCTCGAGATAAACATATTTATACCAGAGCTGGTCGACTCGGGGCAAAAGGGTGACGGCACGGTCAAAGAGGTTGCGGGCGTGCTGCACGTTCCGGGACTTGAGCTCCATTTCGGTATAGCTCAGCCAGAGCTGGACGCTCCGCGGATCGACGTCAAGGGCACGCTCAAAGATGGAGCGCGAACGGGAAAATTCATTTTGGCTGGCCTAGATAGACGGAATGAACGATGAAAAAGACAAGGGCGCACAGCACATACCTCCCAGTTGGCGTACTGTAGCCATTCTTTTCTGGAGGACTAGGTCAGATGACATGAATGAAGAGACAGCCAAAGGAACGCACATGCTTCCTCTCGTCCTTCTGATACGCTCCTCGAATTCCTTTCGTTTGCGGCCGCGATACTCATGAAGCTCCTCAAAGTCCTCCACCCGTTGTTTCGGGGCGCGAAATGCAGTTTCTTGACGTTCTTGAGCCTGCAAAAAGCTAGTTGATCATTATATAAGACAGTAAAAGACTCTAAACGCACCTCTCGAAGCAGCTGCTCCGCAGTTATCTGTGTAATTTGAGTCAGTAGAGGTCAAGTAGATCCTCAGCAAGTAACTCACCTGGATCGCTGCCGGTGCTCGGTTTTTTATCCTACACGTCTTCAGCTGACAGGACTAAGAAAATGGGTCAAATATAGCTACCTCGGGGCGCGTCCATCCTGCATTGTGATTTAAAACAGCTGCTCGCCGTCGTGGACGATGAGGAAGCCAAGGATCTAAACACTGCCAAATAACCTCTGTGATTCTTGTAAATATTCTTCAATCTTCTTCAATTGCCGTACTAGTCCAGAATTCTTGACCAACTTATACAATGGAACGTTGGGATACCCCAAATGCCGGCGAGACGAATACACGCGGCATGCCAGGTTGCGGGGATACTCCGGCGGAGCCAGCGTGGCTAATTTTTGAGTGATGTGCTTTGGCTGTATGCACTTTGCAACTTAAATTCTTCTGAATTCTTGCCAGCTCACGAAGCTGCTATAGGCGGTCTAGCCGGCACTGGGTACTCCATGGCTCTTATTCTGAGCTCATTACCCTCTGATCTACTCATCCTCATCTCTCGCCAAGTCTGGCTCACGTTGGAATCCGATGAAGCTCTGAACGTTTCTCGGAACAACCACCTTATTGCTCTGTCGTCAACCTGTTCCAGAATTAGGGAGATCACCCTCCGTTTCTTGTTCAGAGACGCTTACAATTTCCCCAGCCCCAGGGTGTATAACTCTGACCGCAATGCGTACGTAGACATTGCCGGACGTCGCGAGGCTAGATGGAATGATCTATGGCCAACGGCGACGTGGCCACACATTCGGTGAGCACGTATCGCGCGCATAGCATACTGAGCCATGTCGTGATTGACTCTTCTTTCCAAAGCAACTTGACTGTGTACGACGAAGTGGATTATCTTCCATCGCTCCATATTTCCGCCGTCGAAACCATTTTGCCCCACTTGCACAACCTGAACCGTCTGTGTCTTTACCTTACAGCACCACTCGGAAGTCGGATGTTGTTTGCTCTCTCGGCGCTTCCATTCCTTCAAAGCCTTGAGATCCACGGAGCTCGTCTGGACGGCCCACTTTTGGTCGAAGCGTTCCAAAAATTGCACAATCTCACGTCCCTCATTGTGACCGTCAATGATTCGAGCGCTGATGATCTGAACTTTGATGAGGAGCTCACGAACGTGGCAGGTATGCTTACAGCACTGGCGCCTAGACTTTCTCGTCTCGAGATCGCTGGCGATCTCATCGATCTCCGTTCACTCGCAGCGCTCGAGTGGCCACGCCTTCGTACACTTCGGCTCCTAAATCATGTTCCCTTTGGAATTCATATTCCCCTATCCGCCCTCGTTGGTCGCATGCCGTCCTTACGCATCCTTGGGTGCGATTTCAGTGCAGGAACCCAGTCCTACTGTGACCCCTTCATCTTTGGTGATGATAGCCCAAGCTCAGATATCCCAGATACCTTCCTTCCAGATCTCCGACATCTTTCAATATCCAGCTTACAAACCAACGACGTCCCAGATCATATCTTCCTTCCGGATCTTCACCAACTTTCGATATCCAATGTACAACCCAACGACAATATCATTCATCAGCTTCCTCGCAGCCTGGAGGTTTTGCGAGTCCTATCCATTCGCGACAACTGTAGCCGTCGCCCCGATTTGATCAATCAGTGCCTCCACTATAAAGCACTGACTGATGCTGAAGCATTTCGTTGGATCACGGCGGCGGCGCGGCTGCCTCATCTCATCGAGTTGGCCTTGTCTCTCGACAACGCTCCATCTCCCGCAATGCTCTCTGTCATTGCGTCGGCATGCCCGCGTCTCCAAACTCTCGAGCTCGAACAGGCGCGCTATGAACGAAACGAATCGGTGTCTTTGTACTCTGACATGGTAAGTACTTCCTGTATTTTTATCTATCCCTTTTTCAACATTGTGCAGGAGTCTCTGGCGCAGCCTCTTTCCATCCTACGTGACCTTCGCGAACTCCGCATAACGCTTGAACTCGGGGCTCACAATAGACGTCCATTGAACCCTTGGTATAGTCCGGTGCATACTGGGATTGACGATCGCATCCTGGAGGTAGCAGAGATTTTTGCTGAGCGGTTGCCTGCCCTTGAAATCATTGGCATACTCTACTGCAACGATGATTTGCATATCAGCTCTGCCCCGGAACGTCATTCTGTGTGGCGACGCATGCAAATTTATCGAGATAAAACTGAAGACCGACCGTCGGTTGAATTTTGGATGTATATGTAGCAATCTGCAAATTATATAGAGTTGTCTTTGTTGGATTCGGAATTGAGCCTCCCAATACCTTTTTCGGCCCATGAGGCGATCAACTTCGTGCATAAATCCGAAATACAAGAAGCTAGCTCCTAAATTATGTCTGCACAGGCTCGACCTCCTCCGCTCCGAGTGTCATCTCGTCAAAGTCCTCAAGCAACTCATCCAACGATATCTCAGGGAAGTCTGCCTCTGCCTCTTCTTCCTCATCGTCGTCCTCAATGGTCGTCTGTACCTCCTCCTCAGGCTCTGCTTCATCCACATCCATCGCAAACTGCGCTCTCTTCTTCTTTCCACCCTTCTTCTCCTGCGGCACCTCCATCTTCACATCCGGTGCCTTGTAGAGATTCACCGCGCCACGGATCTCAGGATCCTCCTCGATATCGCGCAGGAACAGCTCGTAATCCTCCTCGATCTTCTTCTGGTCCCTGCCTCCCAGACGGCCCACGATACCTCTGGCAGTACTCGTCTCGCCCTCCTCGCCAGCCTCCTTCGAGATACTTCTGAGCTTCCAGGTCCTCGCCTTGCTCTTTTTCCTTCTATTCGGATACGCCTTCTTCACCAAAATGATATCCGGTATGCGCCCAGGCTCCAGAGTCGCGAAGTCATCCGAGTTGTAGTTGCTGTTCGTCAGGTAGTACCCCATCGCCGTGTCGCCAGGCTGCAGGATGGCGCCGAGATGCGTCCGGGTATGGTAGATCTGGTTGTTCGTGGTGCGCCCGTCAAAGTCCATCATCTCATCATCGTCGCCGTGCCCACCCCCTGACGACCGGAAGGCGCTCGCGAGCGCGACTTGGGCGTCCGCCAAGACGTACTTGCCTTTCGAACGCCGCGCGTCGGGCTCAATGTCGAGCACGGTAAACTCAACGAGGTCCGTCACGTTCGCGAGTGTATAGAAGGGCGAGCGCCAGTAGACGTTCGCAGTGATTTCGCAGAATTGCAAAGTAGAAGGGTCGAGCAGGTGCAGTGAGTTGCCCACGCGCGTGCAGATCGTGAGCGGGCTGATGTTGCTCATGTGCCGTGCTTGTTTTGGGGGGATGCAGACGAGATCGTCCTTGCAGATCGGAATGATCTCGACGGAGTAGGTATACTTGAAGTTGGCGGTATTGGTGTGGGTGTCGGAGGAGATGATTTGTTCGGAGCTCTTTGATCTGAATAATGCAATCATGAAGGGTGTATCGGGATGAGATTGCCTGGCCGCGCTTACCTGATGGGGACCACTCCTTGAAGGAATTCCACCATTCTGAGGGCATGACTACGGGAGCTGAAAAAGAAATCAAGACCATCCTTGACTTCCTTCACTGAGATCGTATCCTTTTGAGCGTTGTGCTTCAAAATTAACTGCTCCAGGAACAAGAACGTCCGCTTGTGAGGAACCTTCTGACGAACTTGAACAAGGGCATTCCAGGTGTTCTTGGCCGCAAGTTTAGCACAGTCTGGGCATTGGCCATGCTGAACCAGATACTCGATCTCGAACGTTTGCTCCAAAATCGTGTTGGTCAGGACCTATAAGGCGATTAAGTAATTAACATTGCTAGGAAAGACGACACAACAGCACTTACCTCTTTTTGGATCGTCATAGATACGCGGAGACGCTTCGAATGTGGCTCTGTCCATATAAAATGTGCCTCCGTTAACCGCACTTTACTGAGCCCCTTTAGTTTTTTCAGGCAGATCGAGAGAAGCTCGGACGATTCGGGCTTCGCAAGGGTCCACGCTTGAGGCGGGGAGAGAAAGCGTTCGCAGTTACGACAAAATGACACGGATGCTGAAGACAAAACTTTGAAAAACCATCGCTATCCTCAAGTACTCTGCGCGAACCTTGCTTGGGAATTCCTTCCGTGATATCAACACTACATTCAAGCAAAATCGGATTTTTTTCGTCAGATATAACATAGAGATGCTCCTCACGTATTCCTTAGACATGCTACACACATGTTGGCAGAGTTGGGGACAATTGGCGTTCCTGTAGAACGAATCAGTTCTGAGATCTCGCGATTAGATATCCACCCATACCACAATCTGCGCATAGCACGCGATGGACTGGAGGAGCTGGAACAAACTCCATAATAAAACAATTTAGTTTCTAGTGTTGGGCGACAGATGTTTCCGATGAAAAAGAACCAGAGATGGCTGTAGAAAACACAGGGGATGACTGAGTTTGTATGTCCAAGGGTCGGATCCGATCGAAAAAATTGGGCACGTGCTACAGAGATAAGATTAGATCGCGAATATTTGGGAACTTGTTGACGTGTCGAACCCGGGTACGTGCCTGTGCTCGAAACATCATTCCTGTTGGCTTCTTCACCACCTTATATGCTCTGCTAGGCTTTCAAGGAGTTCTGTTCAAGAAACCGCGGACATTTCTATTCCGCATAACAAACTCGACTGAATTCTCCAGATGAGGCGGGGCATTCAGCTCCTTGGGCTGTCTTTCGCGGTGCTGGGAGGAGCAAATGGAAGCCCACCCATAAAGGTCTCTCTGAGGTCATCTTGGCCTGCACCTCCACCGTTTCTCGAAATACTGTGAGTACACAATTTCCAGACGTTGTCTGCATCGCCTAACATTTTGAAGCGAAACCATCACTCTCGAGTCACCAGATGCATTTTTCCCGCTCCTGGACAAGCTAACTGATCCAGAAGTATTGAATGCACCACATGCACTATCTCCAGAGGCCGCGCACCAAGCTGTGATGGAAATTGCAGCCTCGAATGGGCATTTGACTGAACCCGGAGCAATTGCGGCGGTAGAGTTGAACCTGGCGTTGCACGCGGCGACACCGAAGATTGAGGCATTTTATTCCCACTATTTGGATCACCAAAACGATAGGAAAGGAAATGAGTGCGGGTCCTGGGTCGAGTGGTATGGGAAGGTCGTGTGTGATATTGAAGAATTGGTGAAGCTTGCCGGGATAGAGACCATTGACCCTTCTGTCAAAACCTCAACTTCTGAGTATGTGCGTTATCATAATTCTGTTGGTTTGAGATGTTGAAAGCTTGTCAGTCCTTTCCCAAGACCTCAATTACTGACTTTCGATCACATATACCCTTCCCCGGCGCGTGCCCTGACGCGCCCTCCCCGGACGGCAATCTTTTACGCGTCACCTTCTTCTTCCAACTTCCGCGAGCTGCACAACCACCTGTTGTCGCTGGCCGATGCCACCAATCCTCTCGTGGAATATGTTTTCCGCCACATACCTCCGAAGGCACGTGAGAATCAGCTCCGAAATTATCTGTCAGGCTACGGCGTCGCTTTGAACTTGAAGAAGACGGACTATCTCGCCATTGATGACAGGAATACCCGTAAAGGTTTTTGACCATGAAATTTTTCATGTACTGGTACTTATGCTAGATTTCAAGGTACAAGCAAGGGTGACGTGCAACAGAGCAACGACTACGAGTCCGTTGATGACCCTATCCTGGCCCTTATACATGAGCACCCAGAAAATCCCATTCATGAAAGCGCGGCGACTCCATTGACTGAGGAAGAGCTGGAAAGTAAGTACCACTCATGTTCTTAAGGCGATCATTCTCATACAAATGCAAAAACCTGCAGGCATCGGACCTCAAGCAATTCAGCTCATTGCCGACTCATCGGAGCCTCTCGTAACACTCGCGCGTCTCTCTCAAAACTTCCCCAAATACGCAACCACCCTGGCGCGTCGCGTCGTTGTCAACGCTAGTATCGACACGGAGATCCAAGGCAACTCCCTCAAGGCACAGGGCGGTGCGCACATGCTCTGGTTAAATGGCGCCGTTGTCCCAGACAAGGATATTAATCCCTTCGGTCTACTACGTCATTTGAAGAAGGAGCGAGCCGCAATGGTCAGCCTGACTTCCCTTGGGATCTCGCGCGCGGAGGCATTCGAGCTGCTCACGCATCCAAGTATTGCCGGAGCGAATTCTGGAGGAGACATTTTGGATGGGTTGTTTGACGCTAGTGACCGACCCGAAGGTGGTGGCGTTGTGGTGTATTGGAACGATATGGAGGAGGATACTCGGTGAGTTGGATGCCAGCTGCTGCATTCACTCGCTGACATGCTCTCTCAGGTATAACAGATGGAACCCATCCCTTTCATCAGTATGTCTGTACCTCATATGTCCTTGCATCGCCTCTGAACGGATACAACAATCAGCTCCTTCGCCCCGCATATCACGGATTTCCCAGCGTTAAGCTTAACCTCTTCAACATCATTCTCGTCCTTGATCTCTCCCAGATCACGAGTCTGAACTTCATCGCTGGACACATGGCCAACATCATTAATAGGGATCTTCCTTTACGGTTCGGTCTTGTCCCGATTGTCGAGACAGAGGATGGTTAGGACACGCTTCTGTCTCTTCTTCTGCGCCACATACTCACGGGTATTGGACAAGGTGCTCGCATGGCCAGGCTTTTTTACCATTTGGCCAACATCTACGGTCGTCGTAAGACCCTCGGATTTCTTCAAGAGGCGAGTAGATTTTGCTTAGCCTGCCCGCATCCGTTGACATCTCTTGGGATAAATCAGATTGCAACCGCTCAACCACCGGAGAAATTGTCAGTTGATTGGGATATCATCAGGAGATTATTCTCGGATTTTGCACAGGTCGAGGGGTCTGAGACGCACGTCGTTGCAGATTTGGATGATATTGTGGCGGGAAGAGTCACGCCTTCGACCCCTCTTGAAAAGGCTCAAACATATGCTGAGCGGCTCGGTGCCACATTGTCGGCAGCTCCTCTCGGCCATGCATTCTTCAATGGAAAGCAGTTTGACTTCGATGACGTGCGTGTTCTGGCATCGCCTTGGACGCCCGTCTCTGATCTCTTGCCGCAAACAGGAATTCCTTCGCCATGTCCAGACTGAACTAAATCGCCAGATGCAGTACCTGCAAAAGCAGGTGGGTGGTGGTTGAATATCATTCATTATCATTCATGGTGTGAACGACGATTTTTCACAGGTCTACGAAGGGAAGCTATCAGACGAACACAATGAGATCATGTCCACCTACTTCTACGACCAGCCATCAACTGGCCTCAGGCGGAACCCATACGTCTACCCAGCAAAAACACCTGGCTCCCTGCGGATCTTCAATTTGCCCGATCTCTTCTCCAGAACCGGCTTCCTCGTGGAACCATCGTCATATCTTTATCCCTGTGAGTTTGTTTTTTTCATAGTTTTAGCGATTTCTGATGCCGATCGTCTACAGCTGGGCCTCAGATCCTCCCGCTCAGCCTTTATGTTATCGCCGACCTGGATAGTCAGTCAGGCTTACAGCTCGTCAAAGAAGCACTGTTGTCAATTGTAGGTGACCTCCAGTTGTCCCTGACTATCTTATTAACCCTCCCCAGACTCCCGATTCTCGTGCTCGCATTTCGTTCATTCATAATCCCGTCGATACCCCCACTGAAGCGAAGAGCCGGCCGCTGGCCTCGTGGCTGATTTTACACTTGATCAAGTCTCATCTCCTCTCTAAGACTACGCCAGACCAGCTTCTCCGAGTGCTTGGATTCGAGGTCCCCACCGAGTCAACTCAGACAGTGTTGTCCCAAGACGAACGGGTTCAAGCATTGACAGGGGGCGTGAAGGTGGCAGAGTTCGACGCGAAGCGATATGCAGACTACGTCACGGCTAGCCGTCTACTGGCGCGAGACATTCAGATTTCTCCTGGCCAACAGGCTCTTCTCGTCAATGGACGGGTAAGCCTGAACTTGCTTTCAGTAGACTTGGTGCTCACTTGTTCATCTCCCAGGTTGTGGGGCCCATCAAGGCTGGCGATTTCAGGGCAGCGGACTACTCTGCTTTAGAAGGCTACGAACTCCGCAAACGAGCTGAGTCAATTATCAATGCCCTCGAAGAAATAGCGCCCTCTTCTTCCGAAGTTGACCGGTGGGTACTAAACAAATCAGCCATGATGAATGTGCTGAATTGTGATAGGGCAACTTACTCCCATCTCATTTCAATGGCATCCTCCGTCGTCGAGGCCGTTCAGCTGCCGGACCCCAGCGAATTCACGCTCTTCCAAGCACCACAACGGCCACGTCAACGACAATACGAGCTCTTGGACTCTGAATACACGTGCGCTTACGTTCTTCTCCTTGGAATGCCGCTTACTCTCAAGGCAGAGCGTTCGAGGCTGGTGACAAGTCTACTGCTCTTTACCATATTGCAGTTATCTTGGATCCCCTAAGCGTGTCTGGACAAAAGTGGTCGAGCCTCCTTCAGGTGAGGCTGGTGCCACTGTATCATTCTTCAATGCTGATGTCGGTGTAGTGGTTGTCCAACGTACCCGATACATTCATCAAAATTCATCTACACCCTGCTCGCCACAAGGAGGTAAAAAAAAGTCCTCTTTGGGTAACTTCCTTTTTGCTGAAGCCTCACTGAAAACAGATGCCGCTCAAAAGCTTTTATCGTTACAGCCTATCACCTTCACTGTCTTTTGACGAGAATGGGTTCGTTGTCCGTTCATCGATAATGTAACACATGACTTAATCAAATAACAGCCAAGAAATCCCTGCACAAACCGTTTTGGAAGACCTTCCGATCGAACCGATCTATACCCTGGCTATGGATGTACCTTCGTCCTGGCTCGTTCGTCCAAGGGAAGCTCTTCATGACCTTGACAACCTTCAGCTCGCGAATCTCGGAGAGCCCAGTATCGACGCCGTCTTTGACCTCGACTACCTCGTCGTCGAAGGCCACGCACGCGAGGCGAAAACGAATAACCCTCCTCGAGGAGTACAGTTGGAGCTCCTCCGAGGCGGAAAGGATGCATTGCCCGTTGACGACACGCAGGTGGTAGCAAATTTGGGCTACATACAGTTCAAGGCGAAACCTGGGGTGTTCGGGCTAGAGATCCGTAAGGGAAGGGGCAGGGACATCTTCAAGATGGAGAGCGTGGGGAACGAGGGGTGGGACAGCCCGACAGTCGACCAACGTGGTAACGAGATTACGGTGACGAGCTTTGAGGGCCTGACTCTGTATCCGAGATTGGCTAGGAATGCAGGTTGGGAGAAGGCGGATGTGTTGGAGGAGCCTAAGACGGACAGTAACTTGGGATCAATATTTGGAGACATCACTTCTCGGTAAGTCGGTTAGTGGAGTAGCTGTGTGGAGACTAATTGTTTCTTTGTAGCGTGACGTCTATCTTCAAATCCAAGGACGCCCTCCCGGTGCCTCAGGTGGAAGAACAGGCTGAAATCAACATTTTTACTGTCGCCTCTGGATTGTTATATGAGGTTCTTTTGTCCAATTATCGGATGCGCTTTGAGGCTAACCGGAATGCATAGCGTTTCGCCTCGATTATGATCTTGAGTGTCCTCCGCAATACAAAGAGCACAGTGAAATTCTGGTTCATCGAGAACTTCCTCTCACCCTCATTCCTGGTACGCCTACGTCTTCGCATATTTTCAAGTCCCTGAAGGGCTGACCATTTCTTCATCATCCAGGAATTCATTCCCCACATGGCCGAGAAATATAACTTCAAGTACGAGCTCGTGACGTACAAATGGCCCTCTTGGCTCCGCGAACAAACCGAGAAGCAAAGGATCATCTGGGCGTACAAAATCCTCTTCCTCGATGTTCTCTTTCCCATGGACCTCAAGAAGGTCATTTTCGTCGACGCGGATCAGATTGTGCGTGCCGATCTGAAGGAGCTGGTCGACTTGGACTTGCATGGCGCACCCTATGGGTACACACCTATGGGCGACGACAATACCGACATGGAGGGATTCCGATTCTGGAAGACTGGATACTGGAAGGACTTCTTGAAGGGCAGGCCGTATCACATCAGGTAGGCTCTGCTCACCCTGAAGTTTCCAAAGTGTGGCGCTGAATGGTGCCGAACAGTGCGTTGTATGTTGTGGACCTGGTGAAGTTCCGACAGGTGAGTTCCATGAGCGTTTTTTCGAGGAGTCGTTGCCAACCTATTGCTTTTCTTTAGCTAGCTGCCGGAGTAAGAGTTTGTACTACCATTGCGCCGGAATAAGGCTAACGGTGCACTTAGGATATTCTCCGGGGTCAATACCAACAATTGTCCGCCGATCCAAACTCTCTTGCAAACCTGGATCAAGGTAATCATATTAAACTCTTGAAGGCCCATACGTACTCACAATGGTATAGATCTACCCAACAATCTTCAACGCGAGGTTCCCATCGTGAGTAACATTGACTGACCCGGCTCGATGCCCCAATTTTGATTGTAATGATTTAGTACTCCCTGCACGAGGACTGGCTCTGGGTACGTGTGTTATTTTGCAGTATCGGAATTGAATCTTACACTCTCTGGATGTAGTGCGAAACTTGGTGTACGTCTCTAACATTTCCACGTGTTCAAGTTTTCGCTCACCCCGTACTCTCTCTGCACATAGGCAGGAAGGACAGACTCAGCCGCGCAAAAACAATCGATCTGTGCCAAAATCCTCTCACTGTGAGTGAATTCCGTGATTCAAGGGCGGCGCCTTGCTGACAGGCTGTTTAGAAAGAGCCCAAGCTCGCGCGAGCGCGGCAAATACCCGAGTGGGAGGAGTACGATGCAGAGATTGCGCGCTTCGCGCGGCAGCTGGCAGATGAGGGCCTCGTTCATTTGGGGACGGCTGCTGCGGATGTAAATGTACTGGCCAACGCGGGGAGTGGCGATGCGGTGGTGGTGGAAAACGAGGTGGAAAACGAGTCGAACGATAACGAGGGAAGTACAACGCCCCAGCACGACGAGTTATAGGTTAGATACGGATCTTCAATGTATCACTGTCCAATAGTTTTATGTAACAAGGAAGGTCTCCCATCGCTGTGAACTGGGAGGGCGCTGAGAGCTGAAAAAGCAGGTTCAAACGTACATGGAAAGAGAATTTAGTACTTCGTATATATTGTACACTAGTGCCACTAGAACACGATTCTACTAGAAAACGTCTTCACCCGCTACTGTTCCCTCTTCGCGATCGCCAGTTCCCTCAGCTTCAACGCCAGTTTCTTCTTCCCATTCGTCGACATCAACATCATCGCCTG
>JABCKV010000352.1:0-14803 GCA_018282005.1 Asterophora parasitica | reverse complement strand
TTGTTAGTAAAAAGGGAATTTGGGCAGAGTATTTCCAGCATATGTTCTGAGGATATATTTGTCTGTGCACCCAGTGTTAGGGGTCTGGTAGGATTGGGGTTAACAAGTATGGGACCAGTGGTAAATAGCTCCTTCAGCTTGTCAAAAGCATCTTGGCAGTCGCTTGCCCAATTCCATTTGGCATCCTTGCGAGTTAAGTTATGTAATGGGCCTGCCACCTTAGAGAAGTCCTTGACAAATCGCCAATAGAAGTTGGCTAGTCCTAAAAAGGATTGCACCTCTTTGACCTTTCTTGGCTCAGGCCATTGGGTACTTGCTTCTACCTTCTTGGGATCTATTCTGACCCCCTCAGGTCCAAGAATCATTCCCAAGAACTCAACCTCGCAAACCTTGATCTCGCACTTCTCCAGTTTCAAGAATAAATAATTTTCCTTCAAACACCTCAACACCTCTAGCACAATCCCTCCATGTCAACTTTGGATTCCCTTCTGCTAGCATGATTTGCTTCTCCCGGGGGTTGCCCTTGCAGGGGTGGTTGGGGATGGCCAGTCCACTATGTTCCAGGTGTTGTGGACAAAGGTTTTGATGTAGAAGTAGAGTTTCTCTAGTAGCATCAAAAATATGTGACATTCAGGTGAAGGATCACAATAATGGCATACGTTCTCAAGTCAAGATAGACAGTTTCAAGAGATAAGAATTCTGGGCCTCTACATACGAGTAGGTATGGTTTATATAGGTTTTTCTGAAGGCCTCTGGATATATAAGGAAGGTGGGATAGGCAAAGCAAAAGAGTGTGGTAGTGCCGCAAGCACATGGTAAACGAGATAAGATGAGAGATAAGATGTCATGGTGAGAAAGTAACGTTAGCGCTACAAACGCTCATCTCCGAGTCTTTTGTCTTCAACGCGTTCGTCTTGTTTTTGAACCTCCCTCCCTCGAGACCGCATACTTGACAGCTCTGCTCCCGGACTGATAATGTGTCTATTATCGCAAGAAAATATCATCAAATACTTCTTGTCCTGATAGACGTTCTCCCGACTCTTGGGACTGAGCTACGATAAACAACTCAAGTGTGGGCATTGGTGGTATCGCAACCCAGGTTCCATGATAATGGGCTATGTTTTCGCACCTTGTTCTATCTGCCGTCGATGCCTATTGTGCGTTGTAAGTTTCCTTTCTGGTTCTCATGTACCACCATAAGAGCGCTGACGACCGTACGTCTTCCCCAGTTTTCGTCAGCCCCCAGCTTGTATCTCGAGTTGACCTCGAGGTAATTCTATCCATCTCAAGCCCTCCAGGTGAGCACCAGGTGAGCGTTGCGGTCTCAATGCCAACACAATCTGCACGGCTCTGATCCTTTCACGATGTCTCTAGCCCCAGCGCCAAGAGTCGCAGCCTACCATGAAGCTAGCACCACTATGGCTTTCTTTGAAAGGCAATATCAGCCGGAAAGCGAAGATACGACCTCAGATTGGAAAACGCAGGCCAACCGATGACAATGACAAAAAGTAGGGCAGACCTAAGCTCATACTGGATCAAGAGCCAACGGTTGGCACTAAATTTACGCGTCGAGTGTTTGAGGCTGATGCATTCCGAGCTCCGTGCGGTCCGTCTGTGGAACACGATGCTCGGAGTCTCACTAAACTACGTTCCAGAAGCTCTGGGTCATCCAGAAACTCGGAGCAAAAGATCCATGTGCCACCAGAATGGAAATTACCCTGGTACCACGACAATGTGACGGACCACGGGTCCGTGTCCGATTTGACCGTCTTAGCCAACTCCTTCGACTCATTTTCGATCGCGGGCCCTCCTACCACACGCGTTCCACAGCCCATGCTTTCGAATATGGACATTGAAGGGCGTCCACTGCCTCATCCTACTGATGGCGCATCTATTCCTCGGGGCCCGGGGCTGGAGGTGGACAATCACCCATCAAGTCGGACTCCTTCCATGAGGAGGAAGCCAGGATCTAAAAGTATTTGTGACGAGTGGACTTACGGTCGACGCCTCTGCTATACACGGGACTATCGTCCACTCCTGGTTCCACCTGGGCATCCAAGCCATGTCCCTGCTCGTGAACCTACCGCCAACGTGATTCCTTTCCATGTTTCTCCGCCTATTTCTTGTCGGGCCTGTACTCAGACTCTCAAGCCGGAGGTGCCGTTGCCTGACAAACACTCCTGTGGCCATAACCACGGGCCGCACGTCGATTTTGGTTCATCTGCCCCGACTTCGAGTGGTCGCTCCTGCGATGATGACGTGGCATCAACGAGGGCAGTGATGGGCGCAAACTACGTGCAGCGTATTTCGCCTGCGAACGCTCTTGGGCATTGCTTGATGGCGCGCAATTACCGGGACGCATCAACTTGGACTGGCGACCACAAAGCAACTGACTCGATATCCTGCTCAATTAGACATGCTTCGCACGTTTCTCAGGCCTACGTCTCATCAGACTCATCGGTGTCGATGGTATCAGCCGCAACTCGCGACACCATCCAAAGCAATAGTGACTCACTCTGAACGTCACAACTCAACTCCCACCGAGGGTCACTCGATTCACTCCGAGATGTTCTATCTTTTGAACAGTAGATGGCCTCAGAAGAGTCTTCAAAGTATTGAGTGGTACCCAAAGCCCGACAATTTTAATCAACGTCCACATTCGGTGGCGCCATCATGTGGATATTCGCAACCGCCTACACGGAAGGTAGGTCATCGGGCCTCTTCTCCCAGTACGGATACCATCCGATTGAGCGATGCCGGAATGGGACGAGTCGGTGCTTCCCATGAACCCGTGGATGAGTGTGTCCGGTTGACCGCTCCGCTACCGGACGACGACACGACCAACATTTATATGACTGCCAGCACCCCGCCCCCCGACTACATGGGCGGATGATACCGTTCGACACCACCCGACGTCCACTAATTACAGGGCCGCAACTCAAAGCAGTCCATGACCAGTACGTACACCACTTCTAATAAAAGACGGCGCTAATAAACACATCTGCAGATCGCATCTGATTGCCCCACCAGCCTTGATCTTAGCGCCTCTGCACCTTAGGAGTAGGCTCCAGCTGAAGCGACAGTTTCAATCTATCTGCGATAGAACACCACCCGAGAAGGACACGCTAAATACCAACTCTCTTGTCTCTGGGAATCCCGTTCAAAGCTCGCCGCTAGCAATACCAAGGAATGAGGAATGGTCACCGATCCCTGGTGGATGCTGGGCACGTCCCACTCGCCCCGCGGCCTCTGGGTCCCAAAGTCAAGAATTGGATGAAGCGTAGAGCTCTCGTTTCCAGCAGAACATTGCCTGCTGAGAATGCCACGATTGACGCCCCTCAGGATTATAGAGATTCCGACCCAAATGTCAACGAATGCCACGCCGCGATTCAAACGTTACCCCCCACCCCCTCGAAACGATTTTTTTTAGCCCACCGTCACGACCTGACCAAGCCTTATGACGCGTGTAATGCGGACAACGTCGATGATCTCCCCCCACTATTCAGACCTCAAGAACACTCGAAAGCTCGCCTCATGGCCATAACGCAGGCAAGTGAGGTTGGCACTTCCAACGCTGTGATGACCTCTTTGATTGTCCCGGTTTCGACATCGGCAGCTCAAAATCTCAGGTCCGAACCATCAGACAATTTTGCCGCTGACGCGACCCCGAGCGACCACCCAATTCTTGCGTCCCTCGCCCGGCCAAGCCCAACCGCCATACATCAAGCCGAGCAACGGGCTATCTGGAAGAGAGGACTCCAGCGAAGTGGATCTCATATTGTGCTGAACGCCAGCGCCAGGAATATCACTGATGATTACTTGGGTACACTGGCCACAAGCGGACCCCAATTGCCGTCGGATACTGGCCGTCAATTCACAACGTCTGCGCGTCACCTCCATCCACAGCCTTCGAACCAAAACGCCAGCAAGAACGACACACAGGTGGAGTTAAGCCTGACCCTCCGCCACGACCGTTGAAGTGTCCCAAGAGGTTATGGAATTGTCTCCCTCCCATGACTCGTTCTCCTGCGTGGACTGTCTCAGAAACATGGAAGAACTACGCGACTTCCCTACACATCTCAGACTTCGCAATCGGTACGAAAATGCTCGCTTCCATTCTCTCCCAATGTCTCCATCTCGTGCATATTACTGTGGCTCTTCAAAATTACGACATCACGTCGCTCGCAGCTGAAACAGCTACTCCCGGCGTAATTCGCGTCGAGCACCTGGAGACTCTGGACATCAAGACGACAACGGAGCCCCAGCCCATCCTCGACTTGCTTGAGTGCCCCAAACTGGATAAGTTCCGCCTCGCTTGGGATCGGTGCGGTGGCCAAAGCATGCCTCATCAGATCCGGGTATTGGGTTCTCAGGTTTTCTGAAGCGCTCATCATGCCCTCTCAAATATCTTCATCTTCAGAATATCTTCCCTCGCGAGGACGAGCTGATCGAATACTGGATCGCAGAGCACATCTTCGGAATTTAGTAATTCATGCGGACGCCGGACGGCTAATCACTGACCGATTCCTCAACTTGCTCAGGGACCATACCTTGTTCGCCACGCTTAGGACCTTGAGTCTCTGCCATGCCTCTATGACGACCGGAGAATTGATGGACAACGTGAAGCACAAGCTTGCCATTGCATCCCAGGTTCTTGTTCAGTACTTCTAGGACACCCACGAAATAAATGAATGTTTGACTCGTCCGAAATATAGGCCGTCCTTTGCAGGCTGAGACTCACGCACAAAAGCTTTTTAATCCTGAGTATGACACTACTACATGCGCAGAGATATCGATACACGCGCTTGCCAATTACCACTCATACACACTCCCCTCCCTCTTTCCTTGCAAAGTTGTCTTATTCTGTGCGGAAGCCAATTTTTCCCCTCTTTGTCTATGGTACTGCATTGTCGACGAGAAAGTCTCGCCACATGAATAAGAATCAACAGCATAGCTCGCATGTCCGAATATCAATTGTACGGTAAGCTATCTATCTAGCGTCTCATGTAGAGAAGATCCCAATTATCTTGAACATAGGTACACCCTGCCCCTCCTCACCTAACAACGCGCACTCGACGAAATGCGATCCGCGCGTCACAAAATGGTCGATCACCGCAAGCGTCGGCACCTCCTCTCCGATATCCGCCGCATTCTCAATAACCTTCGCACCCGCATAGTTATCGTCCACCCAGCACTCCACCGCGCTGCCTTCCCCGACTCTCGTGATCGGCTCACGCAGGTAGTACACCCCGATATCGCCCGCCCCAACCTGCAACGGGACGCGAATCTTGCTCGTGGGCAGGGTGGAGTACCAGTAGTGCGACGTGGTACGAAGCGTACCGCCCTCAGACGCGTGGTACGCGTTCCAGCCGGAGCCGTAGAAGAGGGAGGGTGGGAGCGGGTTGATGAGGTCGTTCGCGCTAACGCAGTGCGGGGCGATCTCCTCGAAGGGGCGACCGCCCGGGCGCGTGCTGATACGGCCAGGTGGAACGGGCGAGAGGAGCTGTGCGTGCTGCTGCTGGTGCGGTGCTGAGAGGAGTCTCCGGTTTCCATCTGCATCGAGGCCGTCGTTGTCTGGTGCGGCGCCGGGTTCAGGCACGCCCTTGCGCTGCCCCACACCGCCGAAGAGACCGTGCGAGTCGCCTGCGTGGTGTGGGGCGGGCGCGTTGTCGAATGCTGCACCGGTGGCGACACTCCAGGCCGCGCAGATCTGGGACTGGAGGTAGGCGATGAGGACTTCGGCGATGACGCCGTGACCGGCGGGGTTGGCAAGGATGGGGTCGACAAAGTATTTACCAATAGACTTGGGGTCATTCATGTATGAGGGAAAGAGAAGTGCCTTGGTGCTGATGTGGGGAACGTCGTAGAACTGCGCAACGATGTTGTGCCAATGATCTGGGCCCGCGAAGCCGTGTGCCTGGTGGACCTGTGGGCTGAAGTGTCCGAGGAGGAGTACGGCGGGGTGGTCCGGGCGGATGAGGATAGACCGAACGAGGGTCTCAAAGTTTTCCATCATGTCGGGGTCACTGAAGGCGATCAGAGGCGGTCAATAAGCTATAAGAAGCGGCTTACGGGGTGTCTTCGCTTTCCAGCTCAATGATGACGAGGTCGGTCACGTCGGGTATGTGGTGCGCGCTGCAATAGCCAAAGTAACCCGAGTTGGTGCGTCGCATGGCACCGTTGGTGAGTTCGGTCGCCGGGTGGGGGAAGACGCTGTTCCACCATTGGAAAAAGCGTGAAGGGTAGCATTTCGGAGCGACAGGATCATCTCCTGCGCCGTGACACGCAGATACTGCACAAGAATCAATATTGGAACACTATGAGCCATAGAAATAGAAATTCACGCACCAGAGCCGCCCAATATACTGATGGTCACTGGCTGCCCCGCCAGAGCCCGATTCAGCACTCTCTGTATTCTCTCGCTGCTCCCAATGTGCATCCGGCTCTTGGAGAGCACCTGGGCGCCGTACCGCGCCCCCAATTCGTCGCCAGGGCCATACACTGGACAAAAAGAAAACGGATTGTCCGCGTCGGAGGCATTGAGATAGTTCTTGGCCTTGAGGTTTGCCGATGCAGACCGAGATCTTATCGGCGTCGAGTGTGTGTTCGGCAGCACGTAATGCGTGAAAGTTATCACGAAGAGGAAGAAAGCAATGATGAGCCATATCCTGTTCGTTACTCCAAAGTTACGCTGGCTTAGACGCGAGGCTTTCTCGTTGTCGAAGCCCATCGTTGGTGAGTGGTGCGAAGGAGGCGCAATATGAGCCTGTCCTCGTCCTGGTCTTCGCTGCATGCAACGTACAGCCCTTCTGGGAGAGAAAAGAGAAAAAAGAAGGAATGACGGATGAATGGAAGGAGACAAACTGGGAGGCTGATTTGACAGGGGCCGAACAACATATTTACGTCCGTTGGCCTGCTCTTTCTTCCTCTCGGCTCTCCTCTTCGCGTGGAGGACTCCTGTAGTCCTTGAAAACGTCTAGTTCACGATGGGAACGCAGCCTAGCGTTCTGCGCCGACGGCGCCTGCCAACGCCAGTGGCATTGGCCATCGGCGTGATGCTTGGCATGCTACTTTCTCGATTCTTTCCCTGGACAGCGGTGTGTTGCTAGCAGGTATTCCGTGCCACCATCCCTGTTAATAAACCCACAGACAACGACAGCATGGCGAAGTCACCATGTACTACCAAAATCTCACCAGCAGAGTCGCCAACCAATACAGCTGCCGACATTAGATCAACGGGCGCGTATACTGAACCTCTTGACGTCTCTCTCGCCCCATTACACGAAGGAGTGCACGAGGAATGCCCAACCACTCTACATTCAGCAGACTTTGGAGCGTTATGCACCTCTCATTGGCCACAAACCACCGCCCAGCGGTTCATGGTTCTCCAAATTTTTCGCGGATGAGGCTGACCTTCGGTCAGGGCGCAGAGACCTTGTGCCCAGCGATCACAAATACTTCTTTGCCATTAACCTATACAACTCCTTCGACGTTATCCCTGACCTCTTCGCCACCCTCTTCCGCGTCGCCGCGATCCTGGGTTACCACAACGTGTTCGTTTCAATATATGAGAACGGCTCCACGGACCAGACCAAAGCCCTGCTCCGTATTTTTGACGCCCTCACTCGGAGCGTCGGCATGCGCATCACAATCCGCACATCAATGCGCACGCGTGGTGCGTTCAATCACCGTATTGAGTACCTCGCCGAGGTACGCAACGCCGCTTTCGTGCCTTTGCACGAGCTGCGCGACGCCGAAAACGAGTACTTCGACACCATAGTGTTCATGAACGACATTCTTCCTTGCGTGGACGACCTCCTTGAGCTCATCCACCAAAGTCGGAAGAACAACGCGGGGATTACGTGCGCGGCGGACTATATGTACCACGAAGAGATCGGCTCACCCGTGTTCTACGATAATTGGGTGGCACGCGACATCAATGGCACCGCTCTCGAGAATGCACCATTCGAGCGGATATTCCACCACGAGGACTCGTCACAAAGATTCCAGAGGCATCTTCCGATCCAAGTGCAGTCGTGCTGGAATGGTATCGCTGTTTTGGACCCGGCGCCTTTTTACTCGCCCCCACATGTGCGCTTCCGCATGGCGCGCATTACGGAGGGAGAGTGTAGTGCTAGCGAGTGCAGTCTTATCTGCAACGACTATTGGGAGGCAGGATACGGCCGTATTATGATGGTCCCTCGGGTCAAGCTGGCGTATGACAGAGTATGAGTCACCCCTACTGTACCAAAGGAAATTTCTGACCGGAAATTCGACTACAGAAAGTGTTCGACATCATCCATCCGCCACGACGGAATCTCACCGCAATACGAGGGTACGCGCGGATGGGCGGTCTACCCGACGATCCGCGCACAGACCCGCAAGACCGTGCTTGGTTCGGCCCCCACGACCGTCTATTCACGGAAGAGGAGAATGAACCCCTTACATTCGTTCCTGGGCCTGAGCATGGTGCGTCTTGTTTGCGCAGTAATTTCTATGGGAGGGTTTACGAATTTTTATGCTGCGCACATACAGTTTGGTGTTGGGGCTGGGACGGTGCAGGCGACCTTGAGGGCCCAGACGTGGACCCCATCTGGGAACACATGTCTAACAAGTCGATGCGCCCCGACGCCATCCTCGTTCGCCACGACCGCGGCATCTTTGGCATTTGAACTAATGACTAGTGTATGCGTGAGGTCGTTTGTTCGAATTCTTCTGATACTTATTCGAGAATGCTTGCACCTGCATACACTTGTACCAGGTAATATTTGGGTATGCTTTGGATGTATGTAAACCAAAGGCCTGGTGCGTCGCTACTTGGGTGCTTTGTTCTTGCATGGTCGACACTTTTCAAGTTCTTGATGTATGCAAGTGATGTATACGACGTACACATTATACTAGAATAGGAATTACTTGAAGGATACCTTAGTCGACGTACACTGGCGCTGTAGCTATTTACACCTGAAAGCCCATAATGAAGTACCCTATACCATCTAATATCTGGCGCAAAACTTCAAATGTGGACACTGTGGGAATTGAACCCACGACCTCACGCATACACTAGTGCGAAGCGTGCGCGCTACCCCTGTGCCAAGAGCCCTTATGAAATTAGGCACTTTTATTATTAATATTTACCTACCCATAGCTGACTAACGCTTCAAAAAGTGCTTGTCACTGCTCACTCAACTCCACAATGGTAAAAGCAACTGCGGGTAAGGCAGCCAAACCCACTATCACGAAAAAGACAACAAAGGCTGCGGCTGGAGCGCCATCTCAACTTAACCAGTCAAGTAGGAAGGGCAAGCGGGCCTGGCGGAAAAATGTCGACATCCAGGATGTGGAGGCAGGTATGGAGGAAATGAGGGCAGAGGAGAGGGTTATTGGGTGCGTGTTTTCAGTCGCTAGTGAACTTCTTTCTAACATCAACATCTATTGTCCGTGTAGCAAAACGCTACAGGCAACTAAAGACCAAGATCTCTTCCAGATTGATGTAACAGGCGATGCCCAAAGTGCGCTTTCCACTGTTCCTTGCTTGCTTCGAAGACGTTCATATATATGTCAAACACTAGTCCGGAAATCTCTTCCCAGGTTCTCCACTTCCCAGCTGAGTTCCATCAAAATCCTGGCTGAGCGCTCCGCTGTACCCGCGGTCTTCTCGCGGCCCTCCTCAACCACAGCCTCCAAAAAGCGCAAACCACTCGTGAGCAACGAAAAGAAAACGCGGCTGCTTAGGATTGCGAAGCGTCCACGAAAAGGACCCTTTAACAGCGTTATCGACCCGACAGAGTTCGGTGCAGGGAGCGCTATCATCGAGCTCAGCGAGGCGGTGAAGAACAGCGGAACATACGACGCGTGGGCGCCCCCGCCGCCGCAGGAAGAGATAAAGGAAGGGCTTGAGACGGTGCAGAAAAAGTCGGTGAAGGTATGTGCTATGGCTCGGGACCTCCCTACTCACTCAAAATTATCGCTGTAATAAAATTTCATTCGGCCAGGTTCCGGCACTTTCGCGTGTCAGAGATACGATAGATGTCCCGGCGATCATCCAGCCGCACCAGGGGACATCATACAATCCACCCGTCGAATCGCATCAGGAGCTGCTACTACAGGCGCACGGGATTGAGGAGCGGCGGATCCGGGACGCGGAGAAGCTTGCGGAGGTGAAGGAGAAGATTGAGGCTGCGAAGCGCGATGTGGAGGAGAACAACCCGGCAGTGGCGTCGGGTATGAAGCTGCATGAAGACATTGTAGGGAATGAGGACGATGGGGAGAGTGTGGAGGGTGAGGGTGACCTTCCCTCAAAGAGGCTTCCACCAAGAAAAACCCAGGCCCAGCGAAAGAAGGCTGCTCGTTTGCTCGCGGAGGTATGCTTGATTCCCCTCAGTTACTTTTCTGCGTAAACAAATTAATGTCACCCACTCTATAGAAACGCGAATTGGCTGAACGGGCGGCGCGGAAACGGATGTTGGCCGCAATACCTTCGGCGAAGACCCTCCGCCGGTCGAACGCCAGGTTGACATCAGTCCGCGAAAAGGCCCTGATGGAAAAACGGACGGCTGAGGTGGACAAGATCAAGCAGCATGGGCTGGCGGGTCGGAAGCTCGGGAAGCACAAGGTTCCTGAGAGGGCTGTCGTCGTGCAACTCGGCGAGGACCTCAGCGAGTCTCTTCGTGCGCTCAAGGTGCGTTTGTTGTTCGATATGCCCTTCCTTGTTCAACTGCTCACCATATGATTTTCTGCTAGCCCGAGGGTAACCTGTTCCGTGACCGGTTCCTAAGCTTGCAACAGCGTGCCCTTGTCGAGCCTCGTGTTCCTGTCCTGTACGTTCTTTTTTCACTGCTTTGCCTTGTTCAACTGACGAACGCCACTCTCTCCGTCAGGCCCAAGAAGCACCGGTCAAAGATCGTCGAGTACGAAAAACATGCTTGGAAGCGGTTCGATCGCGACTGATTGTGGCCGGAGTCTGGAAAGGGACTCAAAAGTTCCTTTGTCGAGCTGATGTTGTTCTGTACAGTAGCGATGGATGGCACACCTTTATGCTACAGATCTTGGAATTTATTCTACATTGCGGCGTTTTTCGTGCAAGTCGGTCGCCGTTCAGCAGAGTGTACCAAGGCCGCGGCAAAGAATACGTTGCCCCAGTAAGTTAATCAAATCGGTCTCGAGAGGCAATTCAAATGACTGGGAAAGGTATGTAGATACTGCGGGCGATTCTACTACGTCCGCAGCCATGCCGTCTTCGCAATTTTCTTTTGTTTCTTTTGCTCCCGAAAACGTTCCTAAAACTCAGACGTCAGCGCCTTGAACCAACCGAGGAACAAATGGGAAGGACGCACGAGGTCTTTCTTACTCGGCCGTTTCCTCTTCTTGCCCTCCTCCTCTCCTCCCATAATACTCCCGCCTTGCGACGCAAGCTGCTGCTCCCACGCGTTGACGTCGAAGTAGAACTCGCTCATGCGGGCAGCGCGCGCGTGCTCCGACAGATGTGTCGGATCACGGGCGTCCGGGCGAGCAAACTGACCTGTGCGTGCGTTGAATTTCGCCGTGAAAGCTGGTGGGAGACCAGAGGTGGATGCTCCGGAGGAAGAGGGAATGGATGCAAGCAGAGTCGGGTCGAGGTGAGCTAAAGAGGGGTTGATGCCTGCGGCAAGAGCGGCGGCCTCCAGCGCAGCGTGAGGACTAATATAGGTGCTAGTTCCCGCAGGTGTGGTAGAATCGGAAGCTTCTGGTGGTTGCGAGGAAGATGAGGGGTCCGATGTCGAGGCACTGGCGCTTGAGAGGGGATTCTCCCAAGTTGTTTCCTGGGTCTCCGTGTTGTAGAAATAGTACGTGTTATACTGTGGCGCATATACAGCTTGCCAGGGCGTAGGAGATACGCTGGTCGATGCTGAAGTGGCGTCGCCAGAATCGGCGGATTTAGCGGGTGTGTTTTCAGGCTCATCCTTCTGCTGAGAGATCTCCTTCGTCGGGCCACCGTCCTCGCCATTCTCAACATTTTCCTCGCCATTCTTCTTGACTTCCTCGTCGTTCTCCGCCGGCGTTGGTCGCAGCTGCTTGTCGTTGATAGTCGCCATGATCAAGAGGTCGGAGTTTGAAACGACACTGGTCCTCAAACATTTTCCCCAGCTAGCGCTCATCCTGCAGATAGAAGTAAGTACATTTAAATCTTGCGGTGGTAACTATCCTCTTAAGCTTTTTATCATGTTCGCATCACTCTCACTGAGCCTCGGATATTTATGATTCGTGCATGCGTTCATGCGACCAAGGTCACCCTTCACGCAGCTGCCTCAAGAAATCTTTAACCATATTATTGATGCGTTGTCCGATGACTTCCTCTCCCTACATCACTGCTCCCTCGCTTATCGCACATTAACGCCTCGCAGTCAGCTCTACCTTTTCTCGAGAATCCATCTTCAGTTCCGAGTATCCACGGAAAGCGCCCACCAATCCATGCAACTACTTCGACCTGACCTCATGTGCCACACTCGCCATCTTCGAGTGACGAACTATTCGGAGCACGGCCTCCCAGCCATCGATGCATCGATGGAGAAGCAGCTCTCTTTGATCTTCCCTATGTTTGTCAATGTAAAATCATTCACTCTCACCATGAACCATCGAGACAGAAACCGAATATCTTTCCAGCTTTCCCCTGCGTTTGTCGCCAACCTGATAGCTATGTTTGCCGCGAATGGAATCCGCGAAGTCAATCTCCACAACATACGTGATTTTCCCGCTGCTGTCCTCGCGTACAACTGCCCCAGCATTCGCGGCGTTAATTTTCATGGGTGCTCTGTGACAGGGGCCTATCCAAAGCTGCCTCATCCCCTTGACTGTCTCTCCTTACCCCAAGAGCACTGATATCTCAAGGTTCACTTGCTAGAGCAGATGTCCATACAGTACGCACAGGACTTCTGCGATGCTACGCAATATCCAGAGCTCTCGCACTAGAGCATGCATCTACTCTAGGAGCTCAGGACCAATGGTGCCCTGTGCCAGCTCTTTGACCTCACACAATGGAATATGCACCATGCAGGAGAATCGTTGAAAACACTCAACTTGTTACAACATGGCCTGTCTACTTGGACCTTATCCCTTTTCCTCCCATGCCTGTTCCACATGCCAACTCTTTTCTCTCACACTCACCCAGACCACCACATGACCCATTGAACTCAAACTGGCACCCCCCATGCTGTTTGATGGAAATTGATCTGAAACATGCTGTTTCATCTCCGAAATCGATCTCTACCTCAGAGTTAACTCTGACATCTTCAACAATGACAAAACAAATTGGCTTTGCCCTTTCTTACATGAAAGGAGGAACAGCCAGACCTTGGAAGGAAACCAAGATTGCCAAAACCAATTGGGGGACTGGGCAAATTTTAAAGCCACCCTCCTTGCAGCATTTTCCCCTGCCAATGAAGCTGGAGCAGCCAGAGCAGCACTCAAAGTCCTATGCCAGACAGCAACTGCAGATGAATACATTGCAGAATTCTGCACTCTTGCTGCATGCAGTGGCCTCACTGAAGATGCCTCCTTGATTGAATACTTCATGGAAGGAATTTCCCACAAACTTGTTGAAAAGATCTTTGGTCTTGAGACAGTCCCCACCACCATTGCCAGGTGGTATACCTATGCCTTGTGCTTTGACAATCAGTGGTGCCATGCTCATGCCATCATTAATCATACCAAGGGCAATGACAAGGACAAGAAATTGTTCTATAAACCCAAGAACTATGTCACCCTCAAGTACACCCCACCTGCATGTGACCCAGATGCCATGGACATTGACTGCCTTACTCAGGAGGAAAGGAACAACCATATGAAATATGAAGAAAGGACTGTGCTTCGACTGTCACCAGCCTAGACACAGGGCCATGGACCACAAGAGTGGATCATTGATCCCCAAGAAGACCACCAACCCCTTTACCAATTGAAAGGCAACAGGTGCTGAAACCTATGCCAAGATTTGTGCCCTAATGGGAGAACTGGAAGATGAAGAAAAGGAGAAGGCTTTGAAGCAGATGGAAGATGAGGGTTTTTAAAGTGGCAGCCTACCTCAACGTTAGCATCTGCCCTGATTTTGATCTCACCTATAATTGTAGCTGAAAAGGACTGACAATCTATGTGCATTCCTATTTCAGTTACAGGTGAGAAAATTGTCAAAACCCAAGCCCTTGTAGATTCCAGAGCAGGAGAAATCTTCATCTATCCCAACTTCATCCAACAATATTGAATTTGAACTGCTCCACTTGAAAGACCAATCTGAGTCTGGAATGTGGACAACTCCCCCAACAAACAAGGAAGCATTACACACTTTGCATTTCTTGACCTGGATGTTGGATGAAAGAAGTCCTGGACATGCTTCCTTGTTGCTGGAATTGGAAAAGAAACCATCATCCTTGGATTACCCTAGCTCAAGAAAGAAAACTCCAATATCAACTGGACTACTGGCACACTTCTCATTAAACATGGACCACCAGAGATACCTACAAGGTGGGCATCTATTGAAGAATTACCTGATCAGTGTTAGGGCATGCTTTGTCCTGCTAAGGATTTACTAGGATACCCAAACCATAAGAGCCAGACCTCTCAGAGACTTAGAAGAGAGCAGAGCAGAGTTGACTAGGCAGAAACCTAAGAGAACTAAACTGAGTTCTCTAGGTATTTTATTAGGGTTTATATACTACTCTATAGTACAGCCTCATGGTTAACATGAGGCATGATCAGTTAGCTCTGCAGTAATGATGTCATGCTATGTAATGCTATGTCATGCAGTATGACTAACATTATCTAATCAAGATAAGAT
>JABCKV010000350.1:0-14865 GCA_018282005.1 Asterophora parasitica | reverse complement strand
TCCCTTCAACCTCGCGGCGCAGTCGACTCATTTACCTAGCAACTCCTCCTGTGGCTTGGTGCGTGCTCTCTCATCCTCCACGACTTCCCCACTTACGCGTTTCAAGCAACACACGCTTATCAGCTCGTTGGTGTGGGTGCGCATCCCAATCCGCCATCTGACATTCAGCACCATCCGTAACGGACAACGTTTCATCTCACTGTTCGCCAAGCCAGTCGCTGGCGTCTGAGGGGAGAGACTTGGTCCGGGAATGGTTAACTCCCAATGACGCAGCTTCCGGGGCAGGCAACGATGTGAGTCCAGCTCATACTGTATACAATCCCGTGCTGATGGCTGGCATAGGAACTACTGCTATATTGTACAATACAATGTCAGTGGCTGTTGATGTTGCCCTCGAGGATCGCGTCATCGAGATTTTGGCCCCCTCGGGTGTCATATGCTCAGTCGACGACGACGTCAAGCGTTGAGGGCAAGCACAGACCTGTGTGCCAGGGGGATTTCTCCGTCCTTAGGGCCCGCTACGCGGCACAACTAAGCGGCTGAAACTCATCAATCAAGTCCCTACAGGCATCGTGAAAATCGTTCCATGTAAGTACCTCATTCAACGAACTAGCCACTTCCGGTGACCAATCCTGACCGATGCTCCCGTTCCCTCCTGTAGGCATCAAGCGTTACGATGGCATTTGTCGGAAACTGGACGCCGGGATGATACTCTCCCAATGCATCTCAAGGTGTCCCCACACCTCCATCGCCTTCTCCCACCGTTCCTCCTTGGACGCCCCAGGCGAAAACTTTTTATACGTCTCGGATTCAAAAACGTCCGCGGGGCGCCACATTCTCTCAGAAAGCCGAATGTAGCCGTACCATACGAAATTCCCTAGTTAGTAAGTCAGCGGTTCTCATTACCAGTGGTCATTGAAACGGCAATGGCACTTACGCGGTATCCACCAGTTGAGATCATTGAGAAATTTGTAGATTTCCCAGCAACCTCCAAGTTCGCTGGGGAGTGGCTCTGGGTGGCCCCGATGCTTAACAACATCCATTCTCGTTGCGTGGCATTTGTGATTGGCCTCAGACGTCTCGAAATCGATTATGAACGGTCGACCATCGACATTCAGGATGTTACGGGGAGCTAGATCACCGTGGAGGATCTTCAGGTTGTCATGGAGGTGCACAACGAGACGCACGAGGGCCGCACTTGAGATGGGCAAAAGAATCAGCGGGCTGAAAGGTACCGACAGCAAGCTTCAACTTGTTGACACCTCACCTGAAATCTACGTCGATCTCACCAAAGCTTCTGATACTATTTCCGCAAGACTGAAGGACAAGACATGCAAACGTCACCGACTCCGCTGGTGCTGCGCTGTCTGCACCAATGACCTCGAGTGTTCCTTGATATAAACCGTGGAACTCGGGAACGCCTTGGTCGTATAACGACTTGAGAGCATCGTTGTAAAGGTCAGCCTCGTGTTTCATGGCGTCAAACAAATCCTCATCATCTTCGGCAAACTTGAACAGCACGTCCTGAACGATGGGCTGCCCGGCCTCGGTCTCCTTGTGCATCTCGGCCTGGAAGATCTCCATTGAATCGCGCCCCCGCTCTCTCAAGAATGTTGCGTTCACGAGCGTGAGTTTTGCCGCCGAGTCGCCGACTATCATCGGAAGAGCGATGCATTCGTATGGTGTATTGTCGGAGAAATGGATGACGATATGGCCAGACTGCATAGCCTGCGGATCCCTGGTAATACGGTCTATGGTTGTGGTCATGAACGCACCTCTGTTTTCGTTGACCTCAAGGTGACCTCAAGGCTCGCTCGTGTCGCGTGCCATCGCGGGCTCTAAATATCGGATCAAATTGCCAAGACCGGCAACTTTGCCGCCACAGCTCCTGTTAATTTGCTCTTCACTGTCAGCAACTCTTCAGCTATCCCTTCGGTACGTGCCAAAATTTCCAGACATACAAATGACTACCTAAAACCAAGCTCCACTCGGGTCATCATCCTTTCGCTGCCTCGATCTGTTTGCGCACTTCTACATCTGCCTCCCGCGCCGCGCCGCAGCATACTCCTCGTAGGTCTTGAATGACAATGGTGGGCCAGGCTTTCCAGGTTGGAACTCCTTCCACCGCGATTCGACCGTTTTCCAGACTTCATAAGCTTCCTCATACAATTCGTCTTCCGGAACATCCGCATATGTGGATCTGCGTTCCAGGTTTAAGATGTCCTCGATGGATGTTACCGGCTTATAGTAGCGAGTGTATCCATACCACTGGAACATCGCTGTGAAGGGGTGATTTCCAATGTCACGATCATCCCACTATTCATGCTGAGCCTGCACTTACGAGGAAGCCACCAGTGCACCTCATTCAGCAAGGAATTCATCTCTTGGCAGAGAATCGCACCCGGCAGAGGCTTCCAACCATTTTCCCCCTTCAAAACATCGACCTTGAAGGGAGGACATTTGTGCTTTATCGATCTTTCAAAATCGATGATGAACGGTTCGCCATTTTTGTTGAGTACATTGTAGTGATGCAAGTCCCCATGCCGAATGTTCCACTTCTTGTGCATCTTCATCGCAAGCTGGACTAGCTTGCGTCTACGGAGTAATCTGCGTCAATCGAGAATCTGAAGGACGATGAAAGGAATGTCACACCTGAAGTCTCGGTCAAATGTGTCAAAAGGTTCACTGGGTTCTCCACACCACTCAAGGACAATGAAGGTACATTGGAGTGTCTCTTTGTCCCAGGATGAATAACAGTCACCCTCGTAATGGCCATAGAAAGTTGGAACACCCTTGCCGTAGTATGGTGCAAGGGAATCTCGATAGAAGTCGGCCTCGCTCTGCATATCTGCAAATTCCGAATCTTCAAATGTGAGCTTGATCATCACATCTGTATCGTCCTCCGTATTTGTCTGCATCTTTTCCCGAAGGAAGCATGTGCCACTGTCCGAGTCACTGCTGACACTGTCAAAGTCGTCGAGGTCCAACCATTCAGTATCATGCAACGTTATCTTGTGTGATGAATTCGGTTCGTCTTTACGAACAGCCGCCTGAGTGATGGTGTCGTAGTATGAATCATCCGGGAGGTGAACGGTGGCCGACATTTTGTGAGATGGTATTGTGCGCAATGACGGTGCAGCAAGATATCAATTGATGAGGATCGAAATATTGATCAAGACTCCGCTCCGGTTAACACGGTTGGCCCAAAGTTGGACCCGACAAATTCAAGGCCTTCGGTTCAAATTCGTCTCATCACCGTTAACGTTCCTACATTTTCTTCTCTAGAGGAACACAGTAATCATCAACTCAACCCCAAGTTCAGCAGCCTCCGGTCGTGAATTAAGATCACACTGATGTCAGCTTCGATTCAGCCGTGAACCCCAGGAGTCACCCTCGAAGCCTTGCTAGCAGCGGCTTAAACAACCAGGCTGCCGAGCTCTATCTACCGATATGAGCCTTGTCTTCTGTATGTCAAGCGCAAGAACAGTTACCTCCAACCTCCCCAGCCTCATCCGCGCAACCGGCAAAAGAATCCCCAGCTCTGAGGCATTCGCGTCAGCTTGAAGCACATCCAGCTTCTTCCTCGCTTCTTGCACACGCTCCTTGACATGAACAGTGTCCGCCGTGCTGGAAACAAGGCAGTAGACGAGGTCAAGCGAATCGACCGCAATCCCGTTGGTTTTGAGCTGGGCGAGGATTCCGAGTATGGTTCCTACGACGGAAGGGTACAATGGGGAGGGGGAGGATTGGATGAGGCAGAGTACTTTACCAGTGACGAGGATCGCATCAACTGCGTGGAAACCAGGGGCTGGGCGAATGTACAACGGACGGGAATCGCTTTGGGTTTCAAAGACAAAGTTCTCGGCGTTCCCAACGAGCTCAATGTGTCCAGCAACAGTACCAGCACCCAAAGCAGCCGGGAGTTTAGTCTCCTCGCGAACGAGCGCATCATAGAGCATACTCTCGACGAGCTTACCACCGACTGCAGTGGTGTGGATACACACGCGACTATGAGCACATAACATCCATCGAAGACATCCTGAGACTGGAACGCAGACCCAGGACCCAGATTAAGTAGTGAAGATTTCCGAAGAAAGTTTGTACGCAGCTAGCTGCCTATAGGCTATAAGATATGGAAAACGGTCGAATCGCGGTGGAATGAGTTCCAACCTGGCAACTTGCCTGGCCCACCAAAGACATTCAAGACCTACGAGGAGTACTCCGCGGCGCGGCGGGGGAGGCAGATGTAGAAGTGCGGAACAGCTGCAGACGGCAAAAGGGTGATGACAGTGGAGCCTGAGCTTGGTTTTCAGTCCTTTGTACATCTGGAAATTGCGGTGATGGAATCTAGCGACACGAGCATTTGATCATCGTACTGAAGGGATAGCTGCATTTATTTCGCCTTTGCGCCCAGGAGCAGCCAGTGTAGCGACAAAGTTGCTGGACTGGGCAGTTTGATCCGATATGTATTTAAAGCCCGGGACACGCGACACGAGTGAGGCTTGAGGTCAATGAAAACAGAGGCGCGATCATGACCACAACCGTAGGTCATATTTCCAGGGATAGTCCTCAGGCCGGTACCCAGCTGCAGTCTGGCCACATCCTGATCCATTTCTCCAACAATACGCCCTACAAATCCATAACTCTCCCTATGATAGTTGGTGACTCGGGAACAAAACTCACACTCATGAACGCAGTATTCCTGAGAGAGCGGGGGCGCGATTCAATGGAAATATTCCAAGCCGAGATGCACAAGGAGACCGAGGCGGGGCAGTCTATCGTCCAAGACGTACTATTCAAGTTTGCCGAAGACGACGAGGATTTATTCGATGCGATGAAACACGAGGCTGATATCTACAACAATTATCTGAAGCCGTTATACGGTCAAGGCATTCTAGAGTTCCATGGCTTATATCAAGGAACCCTTGAAGAACTTAGCACAGACAACACATCATCAGACTCGGAGCCATCGATATGTGCATGTCTTGTCCTTCAATCGCGCGGAAACAGCATCCGGAGCTTCAGTGAGATCGACGTAGATTTCAGGTGAGTGGTAAACTTGTTTTCGGTACGGTCCCCTGACTATTTGGCCCATCTCAAGTGTAGCCCTCATGCGTCTCGTCATGCACCTGCATGACAACCTGAAGATCCTCCAGGGTTCTCTTCATCTGGCACCACGCAACATCCTGGATGTCGATGGTCGACCTTTCATCATCGATTTTGAGCTCTCCAAGGCGATTCACAAATGCGCAATGAGAATGGATATTTTCAAGCATCGGGGTGACCCAGAGCCAGTCGGCAGCCAACTTGGAGGTTGCACGGAACTCCACAGTCTTCTCAACAAGCTCGCCTGGTGGCTACCGAGTAAGTCAAGGGTCACGCTGCTTTTGTGTAAAAAATCACACTACTTACCAGCGGACTTCATGTGGTACGGCTTCCTCTGTACCTACGAGGACATATGGCGCCCGGCCGACATTTTTGAACTGGAAACGCATGGATTTTTTTCGGCCAGGGCCTCTGACGAGGAACGATGGGACAAGGCGATGGAGGTGTGGGGATACCTCGAGATACATTGGGAGAGGTATCATTCCAACGTCCAATTTCCAACAGATGCTATCACAACACTGGATGCCTATCGGAGGGAACAAAGGGCAAGATCGACTGCTGGAAGAGGCCTGTAGAACGATTTTCTCGACATCGACGAGATGTGGAGATGCGTGGCATGGTGGAGTATCCCATACATAATGGTAGGGTCGAGTGGCCAGAATATTCTGCAGTGGGCAGTGGGCGAAAAGCGAGGTCGGGTAGCACCGACATGAACGAAAGCTGCGCAGGGTACTTGAAGGTAACAAGCAAGATATTGCGCAGGCTGGTGGTGGGAGAGCAGTCTAAGAGGAGGAGCGTGTATTGGGGCACCCGTCGTTGACCGCTGGGAGGATGTGTTGCACTGCTACGCTCCATCGTGCTTATAAAGTCTCCTCCCGCCTCCGATGCAACAGAGAACTTCAGACTCGGAACTGATGAGCCCTTGGAGACCCGATTCGAGTTCCCGCCATGCGTGGCAGAGTAGCCCATAAGCTTACGGTAGACGAAAAGCGAGGTCTGTAGTACCGGCCGAACGAGATAGGCACAGATCCATTACTCTAGCGAGGACTTGGAGGAATAGCCTTGAAGGAGGAGCGAGCGATTCGGGGCTCCCATGAGCGCTTGGGCCAGAGCCACAATTGAGTTGCGAGGGGATCAATCACTCATCAAGACTGGCAGAATGACTGCATGAGCCCCTCATCGTGAAAGGCAAGCACATATACATACATACCTCACAGGCGCTCTTCCATCTGTCTCCGCTCACGTTCGACGTACCCCTCTATCGCCCGCGCATTCCTTCTGCTCCAGCGTCCAATCAATCATCGTTCACAGTCTCCCGGATGAAAAGGTCGTGACGATGCTCGCATAATGAACAAGATCGGTGCAGCGCTCTGGCGGGCGGGCGGTGGTCTTGAAGGAGAGGTGAGCTTGGGGGCGTCTGCAAGTTGCGATTCTGGAGCGTGCTCTACTCCTGCCTATTGAATACGCAACGGCTTATCATGAAGAACTGGCGAGCCGCGAGATATGAGCCCCTATTCGGGAAAAGCAAGCACATGTGCGTACCTCGCAACCGTTCGTTCCATCTCTCCCTGCTCACGAGCCACGCTCGACCCCCTCCCCCTCCCCCGTGCCCGCGCATGTTCCGCTCCTCCTCCTTCTCAGACATAAAGGCGGCCACGCAACGCGCATTGTAGTTGGGTCTCCACTGTCTTCCGCCTCGGTCCTCATCCCCTCACCACGGACACTCCCACTCCAAGCAAGCACATTTTCTGCGCATACATAGCCCTAAGCACTTCTACCCCGGCTCAACGCATCGCGCCGGTACCAGGCGCTGAAGGAAATCGGAAATCGTCTGCAGGAGGCGCGCAAAATTGGATGCACCCAGGAGGGCTGAGCGCTGAGACGCGAGGGAGGACGAGAAATTGCCGCCAAGAGGACGTGAACGTGAAGCGGGGGCGGCTGACTCTCGATGTGCTTCCTCGCGCGAACGGTGGCCAAATACGCCTCCTCGCGTACGATTGGGCAGTCGGCAGTCCAGCCCATCCGCGCCCTCCGCATCATCCTAGCCGCTGTATGACGGCACGTCCGCGAGGTAGTGCCCGTCTGGTACATGGGAGGCGAGCTCCAGGGTGCGAGGTTCGGTCAGGTGCCAGCGCTGTGAGTCGTAGTTCCAGATGGAGAGTCACTTGGGGGCAGCGCGAAGAGGCTATGTACGAGGGAGGAGGTGCCTCTGGCGTGCGCAGTGGTACATAAACCCACGAGACCGGGGTGGCTGGCTGGAGGGATGGGGGGGGTGGCAGTGGGCGTGTTGGTCAGGAATGTGGCTTGTCCGCGTCACTGTCAACAGCATGTAGGAGAACAGCGGTGTACGTAGAGTTCGGGGCTCCTATGCAGCGATCGATGGACTTCAGCGCGACAGAGGTGAGTGTGGCTAGCCGCTGACCGTCGGGAGTCGGCGGACTCGATGGTCACGGTCGAAATCCGAAATCAAGTGGCTTTCACTCTCAGCCTCTGAATCGACGAGCGTAGAAATTGTCGAAAGATATACCCACCATCCCACCCTGCAAGTAAGCATGTGTTCTAGTATGTTCTGCACATACACAGCAGCCCATGGGACACGCGCTGAAGGGAAGAGGCCTCGAGCGAGGAGCTGGCGGACGCAGGGAAAGGCAAGGTTGGAGGATGCGGTGAGGGAGGTAGTTGTCATGCCAGACGTTGACATTCACTGTCAACGTCAACTTGAACTCTTCACTCGATGACCCAGGTAATGCTCGCGTTCTCAGCCATAACCATCCACAACTGCGTCTCCCAGAACGGAGTTTCTGTCCCGGTAGTGGTCAACGCCTCTCCATCCTTCCCCGCACGCCGTTACACCGACAACTACGATGACCGTCCCCCACCCACGGTCGAAACATGGGCAGCGCGTCCCGTTCCTGTCGACGGCTCTTCCCTCGAAGTCTCTCTTACGGGGCTCATTGGTGAAGGCCGCATCGGCATGACCTACTCAGCTCTTGTCAACTCAGCCAGAGACGCCTCCGGCCACGACGTCGTCGATTCCATGCCCAAAGAGATCTGCCTAAAGTTTGCAAAGCCACCATATGTGCGCAGTCTTGCCCGTGACGCGTGGTTCTACGAACAGCTCCACGAATGGCAGGGCATTTCGACCACCAAATGCTTTGGGTTCTTTGCTGCCCCAGTTGCCCATAATGGTACGCTGGCCGAGTCAGTAGTGCCTTGGAAAGAGGCGAAGAAGGTTCCACGGAAGAATCGATATGGCTCCCAGTTTGAACTAAAGGACAATCTCCCTGACGAGGCTCCGGATCCACAGGGATGCTACAGCGACGAACACGGGTTCCACCGCGACTCACCGTGGAGAACTTGGGAGCATTCGGCTGAATCTCCCCTTCTTGCTGTTCTTGCCGTCGAAAAATTGGGAAGCCACTATTTTATGCCGGACAAGGAACCACCTCATCGCATCGAGGGTTTACGGTATGTCGCCGAACGTGTTCCGCCATTTCATCTACTGACAATCCGGTATATCAATCAGGAACGCACTTCGCGCGATGGTCGATGACATCGCCCAGGAAGGGGTCTATCACAACGACATCACAGCGTTTAATATCCTAGCAGTTCCTGAAAGTTCGCGGACGCTTTGTCCTCGCCATAATCTTCGCCACAAATGGCGCCTTGTCGATTTTGACCGTGCCGACAAGATCGACCCAGATAATTGTGGCACCTACGAACTCGACCGTGCCGCCACCCAGGCCGATTACATTGGTGAAGAACGGCATGGGTTTTGGGGTCCGGTGATGGACTAACATGTTTTATCTATTTCCTCCTCCCAACCTCGATCACATGTGCGCACGTACATTGTCTTGTTACCGGCATTCACCATGCAAATCATTGGTCCCCATCCCTTCCCTTCCCTGTCCGTCCCCTCTCACCCATCCTCGCTGTTTCTTCCCACTCCAGATCTCCACCGTCATCCTCTGAACACGCACTGCTGTCCCATTTTCTGTACTCTCATCATCATCTTTCTCGCGTTGTCCTCTCCTGTGCTCAAGACCTTCATCGTGCAAATTTATCTTTCCCCTCTGCACCATCAGACTTGTAACTAACGACTACAACACTCTAACGACTACGACACTCTAACGACTACGACACTCTCAGTTACGAATCCGGGATCCCAACCTCTTCATTATCCACTATTCAGTAGAATATAGATAACCGATCGCGAGGAATCCAAGCAACTGCTTTCCTGCGCATACACGGACTGAGCAGCTCATTGAGTTTCTACAAAGCAAAGTATCCAAAGCAAAGTATCCGCGTCGCAAGCGGTACCAGGCGCCGAAAATTGCCAATATACATAACGTGCAACATGACTGGATTTTTAAATTTCTATCGTACAGTGGTCGGCATCTGTACCAATCATGGTAGATATTCAGACCTCGGGTGCTCCGGAAATTCGGACATGCATGAAATTGACTGATCGCACCAAGTGCGGTCAATCCGATCTGAGGAAGAAGAGCGAGGAGGGGATATACTAGCAATCACGGGTATACATACGATTGGGGGGGGTTGAGTGGGGGAGGATCTAGCGCGTGCAGCCGGGGACACGAGAAGGTGACGTTGGGGATGGATGCGGGAGAAAACCAGTCATCTAAATGCTCTGGGTGGGGCCCTACGAAGGATGTGCGATGTGTGCGTGATGTGATTTCCATGGGATATGATTTCAGCGAGCGAGTCCCGCTAATCCTCGACCGCCCCCCAAAACCGACGGCTAACCTCGCCAATACACCTAACCTGTAATCTCACCCGCTCAAATTCAATGGAGCCGCAATTCTGCGGATCCATCTTATCAGCGCGGTCAAAATCGACGAGGCGCCATTTGTGGCGAAGATTATGACGCGGGCAGAGCGTCCGCGAGTCTTTAGGGACCCCCAGGATGTTGAACGCCGTGATGTCGTTGTGATGGACGCCTTCTTGGGCGATGTCGTCAACCATGGCCCGAAGTGCGTTGCTATTACAGTAACGGGCCCGGATGACCAGGGATGGTTAGTACTTCAATGTAACGATGGAGAGAGAGAGCGCGTCTGAAGACATACCGTAAACCCTCGACGCGATGAGGTGGTTCCTCGTCTGGCATGAAGTAGTGGCTCCCGAGTTTCTCGAGGGCAAGCACAGCAAGAAGTGGAGATTCCGCCTTATGCTCCCAAGTTCTCCAGGGGGAGTCGCGGTGGAACCCATGCTCATCACTGTACAATCCGAGTGGATCTGGCGCCTCGTCGGGAAGATAGTCCTTCATGGGAAGCTCGTATTCTGAACCATCGTCAGGATCGTACCGACGCCGTCGTGGAACCTTCTTGGACTCCTTCCACGGCACCACCACCGACTCGTCCAGCGCGCCACCAGGGGCAGCAGCAGCAGAGAAGAACCCAAAGCACCTAGCAGTCGAAATACCCTGCCACTTGTGGAGCTGCTCATAAAACCACGCCTCCCTCGCCAGACTGCGCACATACTGCGGCTTGGCAAACTTGAGGCAGATCTCCTGTGGCACGGTACCAGGAGTCACATTGTCGCCGGTGGCGTTGACGCGGGCGGAGTAGGTCATGCCGATGCGGCCTTCACCAATGAGGCCTGTGAGGGAGACGTCGAGGGAAGAGCCGTCAATGGGGACGGGGCGCGCTGCCCATGTTTTGACTGTAGGTGGGGGTGGGTCATCGTAGTCGTCGGTGTAACGGCGTCCGGGGGAGGATGGGGAGGCGGCGAGTGTTACTGGGATAGAAACTCCGTTTTCGAGGATGCAGTTGTGGATCGTTATGGAGGAGAAGGTATGCATACGGTGCGCTTTTGGCTGGGCGTCGAGTCGACTCGAAAGTTGAATAAACGTACGCGTTGAACGAGTGCAGAAGTCAGCACGTCAATTGATAATCAACACGCGGTCAATTGCCACGAGGAGTCCTCAACAAAGATATGTGCATGAGTATGAGGTACGCCAGGGTATGCCTCACCATCGCCAAAATGCAAGTCCTGACAGCCACCCTCGTCATCAACGTCGCTGCCTCGTTAGAAGATGTCCCCAGGGCGCGCAGACGGAAAGCTATGATGTAAACTTGATGATCAGCACAGCAGATGGAACTCATAGCCAACATACCGTGTACTAGACCGGTGACCGTTCTCTCCACGGATACAAGTCTCGAGTGGAGGGACCGGTGAATCTGAGTTTAATTACTGAGGGAGGGCAGATGATCGAAAAGAATGCCGGGAATGTTCTGCCATCAGGCTTCTGTCCCCATTTGGTATTGCTCAATTTGGAAATTGGAGGGAATCAACTTTTCTCGTCACGCGTTCCATGCTCGTTCGTCGCGTCCTCCTGCCTCCATGGCGGAAAATCTTCTCAATTCTATTCGTCTTCTCACTGGCAATGAACTGCAAGAGCAACTGGACTCCACTGTGCCTTCAAATATGCTACCACTGGGCTATATTAGTCAACTTTCGGCACCTGAGAGGACGACCGTGAACTGTGCTATTCTGTTGGCCTGGACAGTGACAAACGGGACCCAGGCTCCTCGTGAAATGCAGCTCAGGGCTACGCTCGCTACGTATTATGGTCAAGATTCGGTCGTCAATGCCGGAACTGAGAGTGGGAAGACGCTGCCTATTGCCCTGAACATACTCCTGGACGACCCTCAGGCCCAAGGCATCACGCTGACAATTTCCCCGTTGAAGCGGCTTCAGATTACACAGGTACAATCCTCATCCATTTGTATACTGCGCTCGCCTGACAGCTTTCAGGAAACCGACTTTAAATCACGCTACGGAATCCCAACCATCGCCGTCAACAAGGATACACCTCGAGAGGACAAGTACTGGCATGTATGTACTTCTCATGCTTATTATCTTCCTCGCTAACTTATCGCCGCAATCTCAGGAAAACATATACAGTCCAGCCACCAAACGCCCTGGCATCAACCGACACATCATCGCGACTGTCAAACAGCTATTCAAGTCTCCCGAGGGTCACCTTCCTCGCCTTGCGATCCTCGTACGTGACAAAAAATTACAGCGGTTCATCAAACGGATTTACGTCGATGAGGCACACTGTATACATATTGACGGGCTTCCTCATTACGGCGCGCCAAAGGCTTTCCGACCAGCTTGGGCCCAACTCGACGAACTCCGAGTAATCCTCCCGTCATCTTTCCCTCTCGCAACTCCTCCTGTGTGTACTGCCCTTCCGCCACAATTTTCTCACTCGCGCCTATTGTACATGTCAGCAAAAGCCTCGTATCGCTTCAGGAGCCGACTACAGCTCGTCCTCGCGCATCAGCCCAGTTCAGCCCCTCCCTCGCTCCTTCTGCCTCGGCATCCAACTTTTACTTCAGCCTACGTCTCCAACTTTGCCTTTGCCTGCATCTCTTGCTTGCTGCACTGTCCCCTCAACGCCTGCAGTAGAACACCAACATATGCAAGTTCGGGCTTTCGATGGTGGCGTACTTGCACAAATCGACGAATCGACTGATCCCACCGCCCTCGTTCTATCTAAACGTGAATGTTTTGTGCATCTCAGATCTCCCGCCGGCAGCCACGTAGATCTGGATCCACGCGCAGCTCGCCTGAAGGGGTCGTGAAGGAAGCAGATGACGTGCACAACGCCTGGGGGTCGGGAGTGCGATGAAGGTGGACGCCGAGAGCGACTCGAGCGAGCACTCTTGAACGTTGAACGTCACCTGCCGGAGCCTCGCAGCAAGCATCAATAGCTTCTCTGCACAGCTATCGGTCAACCACAATGACGCGGAGGGCCTGGACGTCCCCACGCCCATGCATCTCGACGCAGTTCCATACCCCCACCTCCCCCTAGCGACTCCTCACATACAGGTGTGTACCGCAATCTCTGACCCTTCTTGACTTCCTGACTCACATACATGCTTCGCGTGTCGCAGGTTCTCTCTCTGCTCAGCTACAAGGTCTGCGACGGAACCGTGCATCGGGGGACTCTGAAGGAGCATGTGAGGAGTGAAGGTCGAAGGAAGCGGGTGAGGAGTGAAGGTCGAAGGAGGTGCGTGATGTCAAGGCCATGGCTGGGGAGGGTGATTAAGATGCTGAGCGCACGCAAGACGCCCAAACCCTTGAATGCACAGTCGAACCTCGGCCTTCTTTTATGTACACAGAGGATTGAACCTCACTTGACGCGGTGTCCCACTCCCATTCCGGCTCAGTACACTCAAAACGCACTGTCCCATACCTCGATGTGTTTTATATACCGAACGCGGTCATGCTGTGTATCGCCTCGTACACAAACCTCTTCAGCCACCAGACTCGGCTGAATATATGGCTCAGGTGTATGCCTTCAAAAGCACTCAGTCAACTCATTCTAACACATCATGCACACAACATCCAAGTCCTCCCCTATCTCTCATGTGATTTATACATAATGGCCAAAGCCACACTCATCTCGAAAGTGCTTCGACAGCCCCCCTCTGCTCCTCTCATTTATCTTCCCAGTGCTCTCCCTCCCTCACCGCCTGCCTGCTAATCGAGCTCTGCCCTGTTTGCCCTGCACCCATCCTTTTCCAGTATCTACATCTCCCCTAGCCACCCTTCTGATTCTTTGGAGTTGGGTAAAAAGTCAATGTATGCAGAAGAGAAAATGGGCTTGGATCAATTTCACTTAAGAGCAAGAGGAGAGGACTCAGGAGACACCACACCCTGTGGTGCCAGTACTGATGTATAAACAACTGCTGTAGTAGCCAAAAATTGCTGATGCACTGTGGCAAATGTGTTTGTAACTGTTAAGGCGAGGCCTTATCTCTGGGCTCAAGTCTAATCGGGTTCGTTCTATGTATGCAAGCAACACGTGTACACCTGTCCAATGACAAAGGTGTTCGAGTCAGCGCCTGTCTAACGACAAAGGTGGTTCAGGTCTGGGATCGAGTTCAGAAGTAGAACTTAAGGAGGTCGGGAGTCCTTAAGTTCAGAGGGCGAGTTCAGAGAGCAAGAGAAGAGGTTTGATTGCCTAGGTCAAGCTGAGGAGCTTAGACCATCTATCCTACAGTATATATATGTATCTGATGTATCTGGTAGTAAGCGCAAATGAGTAAGGGATGAGTGAGCGCTGAGTAAGACTAGAAGATGATTGGATGATAAGAAAAGAGAATGAGTAAGCGTACAAGATAAGAAGGGAAAAGAAGTCTAAATAAGGAAATGAAGCATAGGCCATGAGGCAAGTGTGGGAGAAAAGAGTGGGCATGTGGAACAGGCATGGGAGGAAAAGAGATAAGGTCCAAGTAGACGAGGCACGTTGTAACATTACCCCCAGTTTATGGCTGAAGTCACTGACTTTAGCTAATACCCATAAGGCTTGTCCGTCATGTTGGCGATGGCATCGTCGTCAAAGTAATCGTCGTAGTCATAGTCAACATGCTGGCTCTGGGTGAGATTTCCACAATCTCTGGAGTAATGCCCAGGAGCGCGACGCTTGCAATTGTAGCAGGAGAACTCCCATCATTGGACTTGCTTGTGTCCGACTTTATGACATTTGAAGCATATTTCACTGCTCGATGCTGTAGGGGTCTGCAGAGTACCAGCTAGGGCTTCTTGGATGACGGTGATCCAGGTGACTGGAGTCTGAGGTGCAGGGAAAGCTCTAGGTGTGACGAGATCAATGACCTCAGGCGATTTCCCTTTCTTGGTAGGGGTAGCAGGAGTAGAGCGGTGATAAGGCTTTTTGCTCTTTGAGGTCATGGTTGGTCGAGCGACTCGGTGTGGGATGATGACCGG